>JASAND010023317.1:0-26537 GCA_030248195.1 Trissonchulus latispiculum
TCATGAAATTCAAATTTTCTGTCTGGGTTGCATTCCTTATCACTATCTTCTTGTTGATTCACCTAACCTAACCTGAACACCTAGCTTTTGCCTTGCTACTAGCTTCAGAACTAACACCAAAGTCCATAGTGATACATACACCAAGGTACAATACGCATCAACCAATAACATAACCTACCATACAATACACAGTTACCAACATGTTTGTTACGCTGTCAACAACATATTTAGTATTAGGGCGTTGTTGTTGTGCCCACTCAAGTACATCCATTCCTTCAATATCATCAATGAGTTTAGTCAAGTCTTTTCTATTGCCAATTAGCCTGGGCATCTCGAATAGGTTTGTGTTGTTGCTTGCGTAGTAGTATATCTGTTCGTCAGTCATTCTTTCTCGAAGGATGAATCCAAAGGATATGTTCCATTTGGCCTTGTATTGCTGATTAAGGAATACTCGCTTAAGGTTGCCTCCAATTTCATCCATATGCGTTCCTTCCAAACGGAAGTTGTAAGTTCGCAGGAATTTCTTGGCTATGTGATGATGAGTACGAATCCGTGCCCAGTTTCTGGCGTAGATATCATCCTGAGTGGGCGGTTCAATAGGATCTTCATGGAGTGATTCAGTGTTAGTCGGAGTTTCTTGGACTTTTGGTGGTGGTGGTGGTGGTGGTGGTTGAGTTGACCGCTGTTCGGATGATTGATCTGGAGGTGGTTGCAATATCGGTTCACATGTGTGTTCCGTGAGGTAGGCTTTTCTTTAGGAAGGTACTCCCACATTGATCGCAGCGATAAGTATCTGATTCGCCATGTTGTTCCTTCTTGTGCCGGTTCAAGCTCTTCAACTGCGTGAATGTCTTTTTGCATTCGGGGCACATGTGATTATTCGTCTTGGGAAACAAGGAGCTGTAATCCATGCGATGCTTCTTTCGTAGGTGCCTCTGCAGGTTGTATCGCAATGTGAACTGTTGCTGACACAGAGGACACTCAGGTTGCTGAGTTTCTGAAATAAAAATTGGTTAGATTAGTAACAATGTTTTATCATTCCATCCAAATACATTACATTCAATACATTCACAACACTTTCGCATCTAACATAAAGGCAAACATACCAGTTGCGCCTTGTGTTGACATCTTGACTGGATCTCTGGTATATTTCACAACTTACAAATTCAGCCAAAAGGTTGGTAGATCAATTAATTTTGCAGCATAAACAGTATAGGTTTCATAAAGTGGTATCAAAACAGTCACCCAAAAGTGGGATTAAAATTGGCACCCAAAATTCCAGTCATTACATATATTTCCGTTACAGTATCATGGGATTCAAAATAGTCACCCAAAATAAGGATTAAAATAGTCACCCAAAAGTGGGATCAAAAGTGTCACCCAAAAGTGGGATTAAAATAGTCACCCAAAAGTGGGATTAAAATAGCCACCCAAAATAAGGATCAAAATTGTCACCCAAAATTCCAGTCATTACATATATTTCCGTTACATTATCAGAAGACTAAAAAAAGTCATTCAATAATAAGATCAAAATAGTCACCCAAAAGTGGGATTAAAATAGTTACCCAAAAGTGGGATTAAAATAGCCACCCAAAAATAGGGATTCAATATAGTCACCCAAAAATAGGGATTCAGAACAGTCACCCAAAGTAAGGATTAAAATTGGCACCCAAAATTCCAGTCATTACATATATTTTCATTACATTATCAGAAGACCAAAAAGTCATTCAATAATAAGATCAAAATAGTCACCCAAAATAGGGATCAAAATAGTCACCCAAAAATAGGGAAGGAAATCGGCACCCAAAACCGGGATTAAAAAGGTCACCCAAAGTGGTCCCAATTGAAGTCTCTATTACTACTCTTTTACTTTTTATTTTACTCAAAGCAAGCTTCTTAGTACAAATTATGTTATATATTTTTTCGGTCATTCAAGCTTGGCACAAGTTTAACTTTTTCATCATTTCAAGTGTCAAACCCATTTACAACACGACTCCTCCTTTACTGGCAATGGCAGGCTAGACTTCTCTACTTTATACCACCCACGACTGCAGAAATGCAGATACAAATTGATATAATGAGAACTGTATAGCCTGCGATCACTTGGTATATTGACTTAAAGGACTCATCGGGACAAATTCCACATATATGACAGCAAAAGTTAGACTTTCTGACACCCGCAGCGCAATACATCCATCCAATGCAATAGAAATGCTGAAAACCGACGAAATAATGACACAGATAATTAGGATGATAATAATTGCTTTGACAGGGCTTTCTGAATAGCTATATCCTTTCACACTACCAAGGATGACCACAGGAAAAAGTAGCACAAACGGCAGCCAAGGGGCATAGCAGGGAATTCTTACGGTGGTAACTGACATGATCATCCAATTCAACATGAGAAAAAGGTTGATCCCGACAAAGATCCAATGTACCAATTGTTCACGAAATCTCAGCTTCGTTTGTCTGGCCTTATGAGCATCAGTATTTCCCTTAGTGCGCTCCGTTTTCAATATACAAACAGCGATGCTCTGAAACGCGGCAGATTGAATCTTTGTGATTTCAAACTGAAAATTTTTTGCAAGTGAATTAACATCGTTGGGGTGCTTTCAGACTAAGAAATTTGAAATGACAACCTATGTATTTATTTGATTATTTCAAAGCAATTAAATACCAAACGTTTGCATCTTCTAAAATAATACTTGGGTGGTCGCTCAGAAATTGAAAAAATTAAAATGAAACTGTACAAAGTTCTTGACTTAAACAAAAACTACGAAAAGTGGCACTGGTGTAGATTTTAATCAATCTAATCAATTCGTATGCCAAATGTTGAAACATGAAACAACTCAACACGTGAGAAAACTAGCTAAAAGCTAACTAAAGGTATAAATTAGCTTCAAAATTTGACGCTCAACGTAATGGTACTTTAGCTAAAGTGTTGGCTTGTCATTACAAATGCCTAATAGTGACTAAAAAGTTTCCATTTTGCTATCGTAATGTCGTACAATAGTGGAACAAGCTGCTTGGGGAGGGTTGTCGAAGGGTGTGGAAGATTGAAGATGTTTATTTCCACACATATATTTACTGAAGCTTTAACATAGTCTGGGGGAACTATAACGTTATTTTATGTGTATTCCACCTTCCGTAATTTTATTCCCCCTCCCGGTACTTTGCACCCGTTGAATATGTCGGAATCGGGTTATTTTACACTGCCAGTTATATAACATTATTAAATATGCATAGAATAAGTGATAACCTCAGGATAACGACTTTTTGTCAAATATGGATTTTTGGTCAAAATAAAAATTTCTCATTCACTATATTGAAAGTTATGTCAGCATGATTGGTAACATTCGCAAGGTCTTGAGCTGATATTTCGGGCCATTGCGATTATTTGTTAAAAAGTTAGACTTTTGTTGACTCATACTGATGCGCTCACTTGACATATTAGGTAATAGGTACATCCCCTTTACTAGGTTCATTTCATTATTATTATTATTATACCATTATTACATAGTAATGAATTATGCAGTAATGTAAAAATACTGATTTTGCCACGCCAACAGAAACCTACGTGTATCAGGTTAAATCAGAACTAATCATGAACAATGCCTAATAAGAAGCAACCATTTAGCTGTGCCAAGTTTGGTACGGCAACCTATTTTGTATGCAGAACTCAATACGAAAATGAACCAAATCTATTTGCTGACGCATGATGCCGCTACTCGTTCAGCAATCTGAATATTTTAAACCAAAAATTAGTCAACCGAAATACTACTGCACCGCTTGAGACACACCAGATTAATATTTATACAACTGAATAGATGTAATGTTGTTAAGATGTATCACAAACTTCACAAGCTGTATTTTTGACTAAGCAGGGAGTCACGTTGCTGTGGCGAGAACAACTAGTTAGTCCTGCAGGTACAATCATAAGATCGCTAAAGCCAAGCAAATAACAATAAGGTATTATTGTTGGTTCAAGAATTAGTCTGGCGCAACACTACTCTGCTGCTATTATGGCTAAACAAAGAATCAGAATCAGAGTATACAGTCGGTTATACAGTTGTTTTGTAGCTATGTGTAACCATTACCATAGCAAATAACAAGATATTATCTACAGATATTGTAATTGGCTAAGATTTACACTGTTCAAATCTCATACTGTATTTTCATTTATTTGACATATATCATAGTTAATGTCAATATAATGTATTTTACTATCCCGCATCAAACTGCACCGTTGTATAAAATTACTCCAACGTTGCCAAACTCCTAACTCTCATGTTTTGTGCGATTTTTGAAACTTACAATTCCACGTTCTGATCGTATTCGGGAGGAAACAACGAAGCATTGCACCAATAAACTAGGTAACAAATGCAAGAGGTGAAAACAAACTGCCATGAATAGCAATGGTTTTAATGTTCTAATGTTGTTGTAAAATATAATGGGCGTAAAAGCATGTTGGTTGCATTTAATTACATTAACAGGTACCCAAGTTCCTTCCGGGCTTAGGTAATTGCGCTGTGGAGATCCGCATTGAGGACAGGTTCTAACTGTCACTGTCCTACTCTCCTTTATTGCAACAACAGGGCACGCAGTTGACGTGACCGAAGCTGTTAATTTTTTGCATTAGGACGGAAGTAAATTTCCCAATAATGCACGCTCATGTACCTGCAAAAGATCTTTTCGCATGTCGATGGTTGATCAGGCTCGATTTATATTTTCGTATCACCAGACGAGACAGGAATCTCGCCTGTCCGCTGCTGAAACATTGTCTAATTTACCAGTTTCCATAGTCGGCACAGTGCCATTCTTCCAAAATGCGAAAAGCACGTTGGAAGCTGTGGGAGCGTCCATACTGCTTTCGACTGATATCATAGCCGGATTTGTACTAAACTTCAGCGGGAATATGCTACACTACGTTATGGCATTAAAAACTGAAAATCCAAAAACTTAAAAACTTAGTATTTATAAAATTTTTTAGGTTTTATGCATTTTTAGCTGTTCCTAATCATCAAATCGTTCCTAATCTAATTTTAAATAGATATTTACTGTCTTAAATATTTAGTGAAATTAGTTATTCAAAGCTTAAATTCTTTTTGCCATACCGCTTTTCGTTAGCTCAGTATATACAAGCTTCATGCTATGCTTACAACTTTCGCTTACACAAAGCTATGTAATGAAAAGCTGGATTGTAAAACGAACTTCAAATGTGTGCTCAGAATCTTTGAAAGACCGTGAATCAATTCTTTTAACAAAATTTAAGTTTAAGTGTCTAAAAATTTTAAAAATTTAAGTTATGTCCATTTACCATGAAACCTTCTTTAAACTAGCAACAAACGACAATATAAACTTAATTTAAAACGCGCAAACACGTCAATGAATGTTATTAATACAAAGTGTCCCCAATTGAACTTTACCCCCCCCCCCCCCCCAAAAGGGTTGGGGGGATAAAGTTCAATTGATCCGAAATAAAGCTTTCATTAATACTGAATTCAGCGACTTGCTTTGACTTAGGCCAACCCTTAGAATCTTTAAGATTATAATAGAATATTTTCAAAGACGCATACTAGAAAAGGTTTAATTAGCAATATGTTGCAAGATAGCGCTTGGACATCACTGACGTTACCGGAAAAATAAATGTTTTTATATGAAGCGTGAAAACCCAAATTACTAATAACATAGTGACTATTTGCCAAATTTCTAGCTCGTCACATTCAGCAATTTGGCATTCTTACTTTTGTTTCACAACTGTAAATTATAATACAATTGTAGAAATCAATTTTGGCAGTCTAAAGCTTGCCGGCTTTGCACAAAATAAGCGCTAAAATAAAATGAAAACTTTCGATAAATCGGTGGACGTTCATGAGTATGGAGGTTTTGATCTTATACAAGTTAGATTAAAGCAGCTTTACATCTGAAATGCTGAAAGCTTTATCAGGACCTTTCCGTTTTGACTGTTTAGTGAAAGCCAATATGCGCCCCAAACCAGAAGTTTGGTGAAAAGGTTTGTATACAGTGCATCAAAATAGATTCAGTGAAATTCCCTTTGGCACGACTTTGCTGCTGCTTCATGCATGACTTCATACAGCTGTTTAAACAATTATGTAGAGCTTTGAGATATCTTAAAATTTAAAGTTTCAGCTTAAAAACTATTTGCCTGTTCTTGTTTGCTCGGGTCGTCTACATGAGTAACGATATTTAATCTGATTACAAGTTAGTGCTCAGTTCAAATGGAAAGTAGTTAATTCAAATATATCAACCAAGATCTTTGATTCAACGATTGCTGTAAATAGCCTCACTAGGACATTTCAGTTGCTAGTTAGCTTTCGTGTTAGTCAGCTTTGCTAATTTGCTAAAATTACAAAATATTAGTTCTATAGCACCGGCTAATATTGAACTTAGCTCTACAGTTGTATTCACATGATGACTGGCACTAATACTGCGACAGCAATGGAATTGGTACAGGAGGTGATACTTTTGTCGCTTTGCGAGGTATACGTCCGAAGCCTGAACTATGGACTCGACACAATAGCCTTGAAGATTGGTATGCTCCAGCTTCCCACTGTGGGACAGCATTCAGGCGAAGAAGCGAGAGTCCTACTAGCTATGACTAATGAGGAGGGACAAAGGTTCGCGCCCTCATATAGGCTCTTGGCTGAGTAGCCGGCAATAACAACAACAACCGGACAACAGTAAAATACAAGCTACTATCCGAAGGTTAGGTGAGAAGGGAAGAACACTCCGATACAGCTGTACCCTTTGAATGTAGTAAGACGAAAAAGTCCGTTCTACTCAGACCGATCCTGGCGATTCCGCCAGTGAGCCAAGCAAAGCAAAGAGTAGCAAGAATTTTACTGTTGCAACCCAGCAGTGGATTGACTGGACGAAAAGGACACGAATAGTAGACCCAATGTGATCAAACAGTTATCAAAACGGGAACCACAGGTGCCGACAGTTCTGATTTTACTTTTACTGAGTTTTGCCAATGGCACGTCAACAATACTTCGTATCTAATATCAAATATTTACAATAATCTTGCTCATTCTAAACCAGGTCAAGAACTCAACTTGATTTTTGCTTTGGGTCATATTTATTTTTATTTAAGTCAATGTTTCCAATTAAACTTTAGCTTCCCAAAGGGATTGGGATCGTAAAGTCTAATTTTTCAGAATGCAATTGAATCCCAGGGGTTTGGCCAAGTAGCAACGAGTAAGTTAATTAATTATTTCGTAAGTTAGTAAAGGTAAGCAAACGAGTAAGAAACCTACACTAAAGATTAATTCATGAAGAACTCGTCTGACCTGAAGCCTTCGCTTGCACTGAATGTATTCTGCGACAGTTTGTTGCATTGCTATGACGCAGTTGACGTATGAAAACTCAAAATTAGATCTATGTAATTACAATTCCAAATGCAACGTTGTACTGTTGCATCAGTCTAAATACAGGGTTGTTGCTTAGCAAATAAAGTAAACGCACTGAGCTGGGGCCCGTTGCATAAAAGTTATTACTAATAAATTATTAGTGATTAGTTGATTAGTGTAGCGGTATTAATGAGCAAAACTATTAACAGAATCAACAAATTTTGACGTTTTCGGTATAATTTTGCAGATAATGAAGTGACTAATTCAAAAATGGCCAAGACTTTCAATAATTTTCGCCTACTCAATAGTTTTGACCACAAATATCAGAGAAAACTCAATTTTCTAAGGTTATTTCGTTGGCGTAGTCCAAATTTTAATTATACACCACTTTTTCATATATAGTTCGTTAGAACATCTCAAAAGCTACAAAAGGGCATATAGAATATCGCTCAGGCTCTTCCACAACTTTAGTTATTTTAAATCAAACTGTTACACTAATCAACTAATCACTAATAATTTATTAGTAATATCTTTTATGCAACGGGCCCCTGGAGAACTAGGGGAATAATTTCACGCTAGATCTTCAACTGCGCAGCAGGATATTTGTTGTTGATGAATGACCAATTCTCACCAGTGTAATTAGACTGCAAATGCTATTATGGTTAAGCTGAAATTGATTGACTAAAGGTTCATTGAAGAAACGCAATTTAAATTTACTAGATGACTAATAGTTTGAAAGAACGGATTATCCTAATCACACAAATCATGTTCTCATTAGTTCAACCGAAAACATTCGTTGACAAATGAAACAGTTGCAGAGAGAGAAATAAATTTAGTTCTTCTAGTTTTTTCTTAAAGTTTTGCTTTCTCTAACCAGAAGACGCTAAAATTAAATCTCACAACTTAAAAAAAATTAAAAACTTGGAAGCGTGTAAATTTAAGCAAACATTACGATATGCAAACAGAAAAATGCCACGAGCACGACAGCTAGCTAATTAGAATTTTTGCGACAAACGAAATAGTTATACGAATTTCGTTGAAAGTACTAAAGTTAAACTGGACCCCATCAATTTTGTGGAGACTTTATTATTCAACGTAAATCTGACAACGTTTAAATTGTCTGAATGCTCAGAACTCCAAGAATTGAAACATTGGAAAAATACTTTTACAACAGTACGATTTTGCATTTGGACTAACAGCTTCAACTTGGAAACTTTACAATTGAACTTCTCTGACAGATTTCCATAATCCATTGCGTCAGTACCGTTATAAAACAGTTTTTTCCAAAAGTGTTGAATTCTGAAACCTGAATGTTTGAAAGAGGGAACAAGCTAGTAACTGAGTGAGTTAAATAAGAAATACTAAAAATAGTGGAACTGAAGATTTATTTCTACAGAAGTTGCCTTACCTGACGCTTTCCCATGCGTACGTAGCGAATGAACTGCCACCTTCAATGGCTTTAAACAACAAACTTGTGCAGTTTGCTTTGTACATACGTGATGTAACTAATGGCTGAAATTGTGTTTGAAGATGTGGGTAATAATTATCTTTCCAGATTAGTGTCAGTTTGTTTAGGAACAAGGACATGCAAGAGTTTAATGTTTGTAGGGAAGCCATATATTTTGTAAAGCAGGATCTAAAGTTGACAGTTATAACCTAAATTTCCTTTGAGTCTGATTTATGAGGCGCACTGGAACTCTAAATAGATATTTACGCAAGATTAGACTCATCAATTAACTCTAATTACGCACTTAAGGAATCTTTGGAACCTGCTGAAACGACAAGTGACAGCTTCACCTACTTTATTAACTTTTTCAAGCTTTCAAACTTTATCTATATAAGTAGGCAATGTTCACTTTTTGAAGATAACTTATGTGGAAGGTGTTGATATGCTACAACTGATTATTTTAGAACGTTTTAACGTAAAAAAGAAATTTTAACTTCTCCGCATTCCAACAATATGCCACCAAAAGGAAGCACGCCCCTAAAACAGTACGGTGTCTAGCATTCAGAGTTACATAAGGTATAAGTTTCGGATTATTCATTATTTCTTCGGCAACACTAACAGAATTGTTGCTCAAAACCTTCAAAGCTCCAAGTTCTGACGAGAGACTTAAAGTGTAGGTCTCTTTTCGGGTATTATTCCTCCTCATGGCTTCCATTATTTACGAAATGAGCTAACACTTACGGAATAACTAGATCCGTATTTTTAAGTAAAAAAGCTACAAATTTTTGGGTTTTGGCCTTATTTTCTCAGTAAGCATTAGGGACACTGAATTGATGGTAATGGCTAAAAATAGGGCACCAAAATTAACAGTTTTGCTTTTACAACCATTGAGGTATTTCTGACACTGACGATTAAGTCTGTATAAGCCAAAAAATTTTGGGATCTAAAAGGTACCATTTTTGAGAAAATTAGTATATTCAGAGTTACTGCCACATGTCAAGGACAATGTTGGCGGATTTATATATGCCCAATCGAAAGTCCGAGCAATCTCAAATTTTTTCAACGCGTATTAGCTGGAGTATAAATGCTCTAAGCTGTAGATTCGGCCGAAAATCCGTTTTGGCAAAACCCGATTATTTTGTTTGGAACATCGATTCCTCCAAAACAACCGGTTTGATTAGATACGAAAGATTTTGGCAGGGTGCAAATCTGCACTATTGCGGAGAGATAATTTTCATGGTTTTGGTTATAACACTTCCAGTTTCGAGAAATCGCAACGCAAATTTACAAAATTTAGCGTCGCCCTACCTTTCGCCAATTTTCTAAACCAAAGGCTTCAGTTTCAGTTCTGTTTCAGTTCATATTTCAGTCACTGAAGTCAGAAAAATGAAACTAAAACTAGTTTGGATGAAAAACTATAATAGTATTGTTTTTGGGCGTTCTGTATAAATTGCGGTCCCTCTAGTATGGACCCCTAAAAAGCATAAACCCTAACTTTGAAACTTAACTTATGTAACATAACTTACTTAACCTAACTTAACTGATGTATCTCAAGTGTGGCCCGGTAAGCTTGGTCCTCTGAGTGAATCATGTTTAACTATTTGAAATAAAACGATATCATGGTGGTCCTCTAAGTGTGGTCCAATTTAGCAATTTGAAAATGTCTACACGTGTAATCCTCAATAACTATAACTATCCTATGCGCAGTATTCTGACGTTAAGTGGAAACGTTCAACTGTAACCCACTAAATTGATTTAATGGAATCGCAAATGTCTGAAGAGAATGTGTCTCACTCATTCCCACATCTAATTTAGAAATTAGATAACTAACGCGCGCTCATTATTCTTATTAAAGTAAAAAACAAAGAAAAATAAAAGCATTACATCCTTTTAGTCTGAAAACCTTGATTTCCTGATTAGAAAGCGTTGTTTTTAATAATGACTTTTAAAGTGAATATGGAAATTTCACCTTTATGTATAGTTAACCTTGTTTCTTTTTAAAAAAGTAATCTAAAGTCTGACACAAAATGTGTGTACAAAAACCTGTAAGGACTCCAGTGAACTACATATTCGTCGTAACTTCATAAAACCATATATTTTCGGAACCCTTGCAGCGAGACAAAGATTTTTATAAAATTTAAAATTTTTTAAAATTTCAAAGATTTTAAAGTATCGGTTTCTCGGCGAATTTTTTCGGACCGTTCAAGGTTCCAGTCCATTGTTTCAGAAAAATTTGAATGATTGATCGACACAAGAACGAAAAAAGTCGGTTGACAAATAAGCATTTCATTCCAAAAATTCGTTTTTCCATTTTCTTTGATGTTTGCCGCTTTTGGCAGCTTTGACTTACTTATTACGTTATTACTCGAGACTTGCTCAACGGACAATTTTTTCGATTAGATTTTCAGGACCTAGGCGTCCGCTTTCACCTGATATATGTGGTATTTCAACTTTTGAAAGTAGATTTTTTTAAAAATACACTGTTTGATCAAAAATTTCGGCAAAGCAAATTTAACAAAAGTGAGTAAAAATAACATAATCATAATGTTCAAGCTGAGCTGACTCCAACGATATAAAGGTTTTGTTGCTACGGTTTATATTGCGCCAGCAATGAATTTTTAAATAATATCCCTTATTTCAGCTGGTTTTTGCTAGTTTACACTGCTTCAGTCAAATCACGGCGGCAACATCAGAGTCAGCCAAATAAATTATTTAGCCAAATAATTTTAAATTTTATAAGCAAGGATTTCGAAACTAAATGGTTTTATGGGGTTAAAATTTGGTTCACTGGATGACTTACAGATTTTGTACACACGTTTTTCATCAGACTTTAGTTTACAAAGATAGGCTTTATACAAAACAAAAAACAGGTTATAGAAATAGTAATACCTGAAAACTTTACTTTATAGTTTAATGAACATTGTTTTTTCTGCAAAAACAAGAAAAACTTAGTCGTATGAGCTAAACGTTGCAGAATCAAACAACTCAACAATGAAAAAATAGGTTACTCATTGATATTGTTCATTATAAGCAAGGATAGATGGAAGGATTAAAAAGGTTTAGAGCAACTAAAACAGTAAATTTTGAAAAGGACAAATGTTGATGCTCTGAATTTTCCTTTTAATTGGAATTCGTTCCCATTTTATTGAACAATTTTTGGTAAAAATATACTATAAAAAGACAAAATTAGGTTTTCTGGTTAAGTGTTTCACCATGTTCATTTCAAAGGATTACTCTGCGTAAGATAGGCTTTTTGATTCAGAAGGTCTTTATTGCACCTTCGATTCTCAAAGTCCTCACAAGAGCATAGCGCTGCTCAATTCACAGTCTTGCACAAATAGCGCATTTGTATTCACAGACTCCCATGGTAATGATGCTGAGTTCAACGGTTCATGTTTCCATGGCCCTGGGATCGGCGGTGCAGGGTTCGGTAGTTCCTGCTTCAGTGCTACCAGTTTTTAGCACCAGAAGGATTTGGTAAATTCTTGTTTTGAAGGGTCCAGATTTGATAGTGCAGGGTTTGAGGCTTCCACTTTTGGTGGCACTGGTATCGGTGGTACTGGTTTCGGAGGTTCAGGTTTCTGTGGTACTGGGTGCACTGGTCCTGGGCTCGAAGATTCAGGTTTTTACGGTTCCGGGTATGGTAGTGCTGGATTTGGTTGCACTGGTTTAGTGCGGCAGCCGGAAGTTCCAGGTTCAGTGGCGCTGGATTCGAGGCTCCTGCTTTGAGTGGAACAGGTTTCGGTGGTACTGGGTTAGCAGGTTCCGGGCTCAGTGGAGCTGGGTTATTGGGTTCCAGTTTCTATGGTTCCGAGTTCGGTGTTGGATTTGGAGGTCTCGGTTTCGATCGCTCGGGTAATTTGAAGAAGGTCCTCAACCACCACCACCACCTACACCTCCGCCGCCGCCACCGCCGTAGCTGCCACCTCCTCCTTCTCCTCGTCGTCCATCTGCGTCAGCACAGCCACAGCAGCAGCCAGAACAAGTAATAACTGTAATAGCTTGTTTGAACTGTCTTTCTAAAACTAGTATTAATTTTAATTCAGAAATTGTAAATGTTGCTGAGGGCCCAGCTATCACTAATATGATGGCAGCCAAAAGCAATATGCCGGTACCTGTAAAATCGTATAATGAATTTTTTTCGTCCTGTTTCTCGTAAACACAATTTCCGATTGTTTTGCGGAATGAGAAAATGTAAATCAAACGAAGTTGTTGTGCTAAGTTCAACGTATAAATTTCATGAATATGCTATTGATAGTGACGAAATCGCTTGGTTGAACAATATTGCTGCCGCATGTAATATGAAACTATTTTGAATGTTTGAATGTTATGAATGTTTGTACACCCTATTTTCGGAGTAGAATTTTAAATTTAAAAAACCCTTTTTAGTTTTAAAAATCTTGGAAATACCAGCTTTTGTTACCAAAAATATAGTAATTCTGAAACACTGTTGGAATTTAGAGTTCAAAAATAACCTCTTGCAATCATCCTGATGTGAATTTGAAAATTCATAAATTTGAAGTTGATATTGCTGATATTGCTGATATTAAATCAGTTAATAAGGCACTTGCTGAAGTTATAAAAAATTATGTGGAAATACATAATACTTCACTAGAAGTACCAGCTAATGAATAAGGTATTTAACGTTAGATATAACACGTAGCAAATTTTCCCTTTTTTGAATTATTATCACCTAAGCCGTAAGATGCTGCAGCTATTTACAAGTCGTATCGAATCTGTTACTAAACTAAACCTAGTAGCAATCTCATTTATTTCATTTCATTATTCTTACTTTTAGACCTATTTCTTGTTTGGTCTAGTTACCACTTGGACATCTTATACCACATTGGACAAGACAATGCATAGGGCATGATTTAATGAATCTTAAGGACGATGTTGTTCATGGATTGGAAATAATATAAAAGAGCACTATCCTTTAGACCATGGTGAACATAAAGAACTGTGGGCAGACCAAGTCTTAAATTTTTTCATTAATCCTCTCAACGGGAGCTAAAGAATAATAAGACCTAGTAATCAAATTCAAATTTTTTGATTCAGATTTTAATATCAGCTTCGTATCATTAAGAGTCGAGCTAAGTGCAGTGTTTAGGGTATTTTAAATCAACATTAGAGGGGACTTCAGTTAATACTTTCCAATTTTGTATTTCAGTGGGAAGTGCAGCGACAGCTAATGAAGTCATTCAGAATCTTTTGGATGAAAGAAATTTCGAACTGTATGCAAACAAATTATATGTTCGCGAAGACACTTTGAAATTGAAGTATATATAACTGCTCTCAAACGTAACTACACATGTTGAATTGCTTAATATCAATGTTATACTTGATTATACTTGATGCTGATTGATTAGTGTGCTAATAAATGCAATAATTCGTTAATTTTGGTAAGGATAAACAATGTATAGCGAGTAATGCAAATGCTGAGCCTACAAGAAAGCATGAAAAGCAGTTTAAAATTAGTTACTGAGACCAGTGGTTCTTTGGAGCTTCTACAGCTTCCAAGTTCAAACACGAACATGCTGATCGTGTCCTCTTCACAATTCTTCTGTTTGATTCAAATTTACTTCGGGTTACGATGGTAAAGCTGCCACCACCACAACCACCACCACCATTACTATCATCACCACCCGCCACCACCACCACCACCACCACTACCTCCACCTCCACCACAACCACCTCCACCTCCAGTTCCACAACTGCCGCCACCACTGCTTACCTCCAACTTCGCGGTCACCTCTGCTGGCACGACCACCGCAATTTCCGCTGCTATCGCCACCACTACCACCACTGTTACCACCACCACTGCTACCACAGTCACGACCTTCGCGTCTGCCATCCTCTCCACCGCAGCGTCCTAGACGCTGACGTGCAGCATCTATAATTTGAGAAATTTGCACTAAAAGATATCTCAGTACAACCCATTCCACAGGCGTAAGGGCAATACGAAAACTTGGGCTAGGTAATTCTTTTCCGTCTGACACCCACCAACATCTTAAGTGCACTATCAACTTAATCTTGAATGAAGAAACTATTACCCAGTTATGTCGACCAATTTGTGGGACACACTTCCTCTCAAGCTCTTCTCCGCCTTCTAACACCCCAGTGATAACATCCACACTGGCTACGAACTTTTAAAATTCCCAGAGCATTAAATTGAGGGTCTGAGTGAAATTATTTTTCCGGGTCCACGAGAATTCAAGAACACCCTTCCCCTTCAGAGCCTTCCCAGGACCGAAGTAAACTCAGCAAACTGACAAGTCTGGAAGTTGACTGATTTAAAAGTCATTCGGTCTTATTTATACAACAAATCTAGGATATGAATTAAATTTCTATCCAGCGACATGGGAACAAAATCCTATCTTTCCTAGCCTCCTGCTAAAACCCCTTCAACAAGTTCTCCTCATTTGCATAATCAAGATGCATTTGCAAAATAATTATTTTAAACAGATTGTCTGGTGCGATCAGTTACCAAATTTTAACCCAAGGCGATTAACCCTATTCTAGAGCTGTCAGCAAAATAACCTGATATTCTTAAAGAAGACAAAGGTGAAATCTAAGTTTTTCAGACAATATGCCAGGTACTACTTGTTTGAGTTGTTTCAAGTATAGTTTTCAATATACACTAGTAAAATTCGACTACTGTTAGAAAAAGTTAACAAAGCGGAACAATTAGGTTTTGTTCCACACTAATACTTGTATAAAAGAGGGTACCTGAAGCCAGCACTATTCCAAGCCACCATCATTCTTGATCTGTTCATTTTTGTTTAACAGGCTGAGACTACTTTTTCTACTGAAAGCCTTGGTTAGTCCCGCTATCAACTTTCCAACCGCTTACGGGTGAGTATATTGTTAACCATTGAAGCTATACTTAAGCAATCAATAATACTGAATTGAATTCTTATACTGATTGTATTACAAATCTTCTAGAAATTCCTAGAATGTTTCATTCAGAAACTTATTAGCCCCCGAAATCTTTAGCCCAATCACGTAATACGTTTTTAACCATTCAAATTAATTTTTCTCTTGCAAAAAGAATATAAGAAAAAATTTTCGGTTTTCCTTCAGCCGTGAATTTATCTCTGTTGGGTATCATTCTTGTTTAATGACTCATAGTTAAGCTGCTGATTTTATTTCATTGATTTGCATTCAGTAAGTACTAATCTATTGTCATAATCAGTGTGTTTTGCTCGGACATTTTTGCGCTGTTCTGTACACTGCTCCAAAATTTTTTGCGCAATTGGCTAAAAAAGTGCGCATAGCGGAAAAATGCTAAAATCTTGCATAAAATTACTGTTTTTGGATCTTATAGGTAACTGTGTGACCTTTCTACCACCTTCAGACTATGTCTACGCATGAGAAGATGAAACTTAAATTGTAGAAAGGGTGTGTAGCTAGCGTAACTCTGTAGCAGGGGTCTGGGGGGACCTGCCCCCCAGAAGCTGAAGAGTTTTTCAAAAGCAGCAAAAATTCCACTACGGCAACCTTTAATAGTTTCATTTAAATTGAATCTGTATTCTTTGAATTTAGGGAAATGCTGAGACTTTCCTTGGAATTTTCTATTTGTAAGCCAAGAATATGAACGGTATATATAAATTTTCTCACCTCACTGCTTTTTGCAAAAGCAAGTAAACATTAGTCAAGAATTTATTTTCATCGAATAAGATTTTAGAAAAAGGTTCTCTTCTTAGACTTGAATACTAGTTGTCAGGGCTCTGACCATATCTCTATTTAAATGCTTTTTCGAACCGTAAGCGAGTTGTGATCACACGGATAAAACACAAAGCTAACTGTAATATAACCTCCTGTTGAAGCTTATATTAACGAACGAATATTTACTCACAAATTGCCAAACGATCATTAAAAGTTGGCGGTCAGTTATGTACTTCAAATAGATATGCAATAACAGTTTCACATCCGAGCTGATTACGTCACTTACACCTTAACCACGTGTGTTCTTGTGGTGGTGCTAGCATGTTTAGCAAATGTTAGGTTCCATGTTAGGTATCTGATGAAAGTGAAACAATCGATACCTATTTTTGCTGCAAAGCAAGAGATTTTCAACAAGGTTCTGAACTTCGGCTTGAACTGACAATGGCAGAGCAAGAAGTATTGAAGAATCTGGATAAGTTCATTCAACTGGGCTCGGACTGGATTGTGGACCCGGTACTCCATTTAGACATATATGTAGCTGCTCATCGACATATCAAATCAACGGTTCATCATACAGAAAGTTACCCCACGAACAGTCGTCAATGAGAAGAACGAAAATCATAATGAGGAATAATTGAAAATGATTCTTCGAAAGGGTGTGTATCCCTATGACTACATGGATTCCTGAGAAAGGTTTTAGGAAATTGGCCTTCCACCCAAATCTGCATTCCACAGCAAATTGACCGGAACGGACATTTCTGACTCTGACTATGAACATGCTCAAACAGTATGGCAATGTTTTAATGTACAGAATCTTGGTTTATACCATGACTTGTATTTATTGATCGATGTTTTATTGTTGGCTGATGTATTTGATAACTTTGGGTGTTTCTGTTGCATAATCGCCTGGATTCTGTCCATTACGTTATTTTACCAAGTTTTGGATGGGATGCATGTCTTAAGCTGACAGACGTAGCCTGGAGCTTCTCAAAGACAGCAATCAGTACATGTTTTTGAACAGGGTATTCGTGGAGGTGTAGCTATGATTTCTCATCGCTATGCCGTTTCGAGTAATCCCTATCTAGACAATTTTGATCTTATATAATGTACTTAGATGCTAATAACTTGTATGGATGGGCTATGAGTTAGAAGGTGCCATGTGCTAAATTTGGTTGGCTTTCATAAGCTGAAATTGATAAAATTAACTATTCTACAGGAGGGATACGTTTTCGAAGTTGATTTGGGGTATCCAAAAGAATTGCATAATTTTCATAATAGCTATCCTTTGGCAACTGAGAAATTGATGATAAAATGTTGTCACCGTATTGTAAACGTCTTCAATCGCAGCTTGTAGTTAAAACTGGTACAGTGCAAAAGCTAGTACCCAATACTTCTCAAATAAGCAAAAATACATTATCCATTTTCGTAACCTAAAACTTTATTTATCATTAGGTCTAAAATTACAGCATGTGCATCGCGTCCTGGTATTTCGTCAATCTACCTGGATGCAAAGGTATATCGGTTTTAACACTGAGATGCGAAAAATGCTAATTCAGATTTTGAGAAAAATTTATTTAAATTGTTAAATAATGCTGTATTTAGCAACACTATGGAGAAGTTGTGGAGAAGCAACACTATGGAGAAGACATATTACAGGTGAATTTGTTCATGATCAGACTCGATTCCGCAAATTGGTATCAAACCCTCATTTTGAACGTACAATTGTTTTTAATGAGGATTTGGTTGCGGTTTGTATGAGTCGATTGACAGGTGAGTTCAGTAAGCCCATCTAAGTGGGGTTTACTGTGCATGATTTGTCGAAACTGCTCAGGTACAATTTCCACTATAACTATATTGTGCCTAACTATGAATCTAAATGCAAATTGTTATTTACCGACACTGACAGTCTTTGTTATGTTATTAAGTGTGATGATTTATATGTTACGGGCAGATGAGTAAATTGGACACTTCTGAAAGTTTCCAGACAGATAGATAAACTATACATGTGCGCAGGCAGATAGATAAATTTTACAATTATCCCATTCTGTCCGGGCAGATGAGTAAATTA
The DNA here is from genome assembly GCA_030248195.1 of Trissonchulus latispiculum. NCBI lineage: Eukaryota > Metazoa > Nematoda > Enoplea > Enoplida > Ironidae > Trissonchulus > Trissonchulus latispiculum. The sequence goes on from JASAND010023317.1 coordinate 18,554, forward strand.
TCTAGGTGTCCAGAGTAGGATTGGACACATGCGTAAATTTTAAACTATGAACTAATAGTCAATATACTTGTATTTATAGCTGTTTTTTAACTTTAGTATTATCTTTTACTTTATTTTTATAATAGTTTATGCATAGTTCTAAAGCTTGTTATTATGTTTTATTAGCTTATGTTTTAATTTTTTTAAATTTCATTTGTTCTTGTTAACTTGAAGCAACATTTGCTATATATTGTTCCGGCTTATTGACTCCTATTGATAATTTATTTATTTGTTAATTACTTATAATTATTTTATGTACGTATTTCTGTATATTATTTTTCTTTCTTATTACATGTATTTAATGTTGTTTTAACGTAATCTAAAATGGAAACCATCGGTGATATTAGCACTAATCAAATTTATGTAAATAATTACAATTATATAATAAGAGATTAGAGAGTGAGTAAATAGTTATACGTTAGCTTAAGTCGTAAAGCTAGATATTTTGTACCATTTAACACAAAATGTGGCACTAAATTAATTCTATCAAATAGTAGAATTTAACCGTTGGTTTCCATGTTAAATTAGGTTTAAATATACATTAGTTCACAAATAAGTTTATAACACAAAATAATTATAAGTAATTAACAAATAAATAAATTATCAATAGCAGTCAATAAGCCGGAGCAATATATAGTAAATGTTGCTTCAAGTTAACATGATCAAATGAAATTTTAAAAAAATTAAAACATAAGCTAATTAAACATAATAACAAGCTTTAGAACTATGTACAAACTACTATAGAAATAAAGTTAAAGATAATACTAAAGTTAAAAAGACAGCTATAAACACAAAAATATTGCACTATTAGTTCACAGTTTAAAAATTTACGCATGTGTCCAACCCTGTTCTGGACACATAGATAATTTACTCATCTATCCGGACAGAATGTGATAATTGCAAAAACTTATCTAACAGTCTGCGCACGTGCATAATTTATCTATCTGTCTGGACACTTTCAAAAGTGTCCAATTTACTCATCTGCCGTAACATATATAAGGATATGTCAACTGATGCTGATTTGTTTGATTTCAGTGACTATCTGAAGGATGTTCCATTATTTTCCACTAAAAATTAAAAGTCAGGAAGGGAAACTGAAGGATGAGACTTCGGGTATTCCTATATCTGAATTTTGTGGCCTTCGGGGGAAAATGTGCAGTTTTGTGTGTTACGGGCAGGATAAGAAAGTGCTAATGGCGTTAAGAAAAGTGTTGTAAAAACTATATTATGTCATAATGGTTTCGTTTATCGTTTACGTAATGAGATAGTTGAATGTAATGTGATGTGATGTAATGTAATGTAATGTAGTGTAATGTAACGTGATGTAATGAATATGATCAGAAGCCATAAACACCAATTGTTTTCAATAAAACCTAATAAAATTAGTTTGTCGGCTTTTGATGATAAGTGATGCATCTTGGACACTATTATATGCATGCTTGGTTACTATTATATTTGTAACAAATGAAATTTGTTAAGCATTTGTTATGCATGATTATCCACAATAAACTATGATATTGCCTTTGTTGAGTACGATAAGCATAGATATCACATGATTATACAAACTATATACACGCAACAAGTGTACTGGTTTAAGTCTGTCTTCATGATGAGTGATCTGAGTTCTATATGACGCATGTTTCCATAAGCGATCTAGCCATTGCTGCGCAATCACTTGGAGTAGATACTGAAGCATTAGCTAGAGGAAAAGTTGAAAGTTCCAGGTTGCTGTACTGTTCAGGACTAGCATATGAGGATCCTTAACAGGAAAAGTAATATCATTCATTCTGATCATCATAATCTGACGCTGTCGGTATCCTTCCGTGACAATTTGAGACGGATTGAATTCCTTAAGCAGGTGACATATGCTTGTAATCACTTGGTCCAGAGTTTTGGTATCTGCAGTTCTCTTCCATTTCATCTTGAACGCTGCATCAATAAAGCGGATAGTTTCCATGTGTTCTGGAGAGAGTGTTGATAATTCTTGAGGCGCTTGCACGTCAGACTCGTACTGAATCATAAAATTTGATGATCTATCCAAAACAATCATTGGTATCTTCAGAATCACATCGAAATCGTGTTCCAGCTGGAATAAGCCAAGACTAATAAAACACACACTTTGTTCCGACATGGTTAGGGCAAATGATTTATGACTTAAAACTTTTCTCCTTTTATAGTCGAGTGCTGCATTTCAAAGTCATGAGTCATCAAGTTCAACTCCAGTTGTTGTCAGAATATGGCAGATTTCCAACACGCGCCTCACCTGGTAGCATTGATTATGATCTCTTCAGTGCCAGACGCTGTGTGGTACCTGCTGGCTTGGGACGAATGTTACTTCCGACGGACATGGCTATTGCTTGGCCACGAAACTGTTACGGAAGAGTTGCAACTCGCTCTGGATTAGCGTTGAAAGCAGAAATTGATGTGATGGCAGAAGTGATTGATACTGATTACCGGGGGTACATAGGAGTGGTGTTGGTTAATCTGAGTAGTCAGGATTTCACAGTGAACATAGGGGATCGTATTGCTCAACTCATATCTGAGCAAGTTATGAATACCTATGTGGCGGAGGTTCTGAATTTAGATGTCACAGACAGGGGTAGAAATAGTTTTGGGTCTATTGGGCTAAAACATTCGCCGGACCCTACCACTGAGAAAATGAAGGATGAAAAAACTATGATGAATGACGTTATTATGAATAACGTATAACGTGTATATCCTGCATGCATATGCTAAATAAATTTTTGTCAGATTTCGGTTTTGATTTGGTTTAATATTAGGTAGATTAGGTAAAAATTTGTAGCTTTTAAATTGTTTTGTTGATTAAATTGTGATGTTGTTTAAATTGTTGATGAATTTATAGATAGGATATATTCTCTTTGGAGATATGTTATCTCGTAGACTTATATTTCATCTTCAGACTTATTTTAGTAATTACTTTTTTCATGAGCAAGAATTCATTATGTGTAGCCCTTTGTTAATCTAACCCAAATTTCAATGACAGGGTTTATAATACAACACATAAGTGATCATGGAGGATTAGCTATTAGAGGACCACGTTATGATAACCACCTTGTAGAAATCACTAACTGGAAACACACTTAGGGGACCAGACTTGAGCTACATCAGTTACGAGGTTCAAAGTTTGGGGCTATGCATGCATGTGATATTTAAGGGGATCACAATAGGGGACCACACTTGAGATGCATCAGTTAAGTTAGGTTAAGTAAGTTAAGTTGCATAAGTTTTTCACGAAAATGCACCCAATTTCCGGAATTTCGGGTTTTCAAAATTTCCAGAAATGAGCCCAATTCTCGGAATTCACGAACAACTTCCAAGCTAGAGTGAAATCTGGAATTCATGAATTCCGGGAATTTGGATCGCCTTCAGATATTGGTTCTATTACAACATTTGCTCAGTTCATCAAGAGCTTTCGAATGATACCCATCTTGTGTGTATTGGAGAAAATTTTCAAAATCCGGAAATTTTGAAAACTTAAAATTACGGAAATTGGGTGCATCTTCGTGAAAAACTTGTAGGAGCACAAATATGCAGCAGAACCAGCTCTATTCGATCGTGAAAACAAAATTTTGATTGCGATAAAAAATTGGGCGAAAAACTAAAAATTTTAGAATTTCCATGAATGAATCCCAGAATTTCGAAATCTACAGTTCCTGAGGATTCTAAAAATATATACATTGCTGGGGTTTACTCTCAAGGTTAATCTGCTTTAAACGACCAAAGTTTGTACACACACTTTTTTGCTCGTACTATAGTCATAGTATGTACTGTGCTATTTACTAACTAAGGAACACAGAATGTTCATAGAAATTAGGCTGAGCAGTGCAATTAAAAGAACCAGCGTATAGTATTTATTCAACTTTTGAATTCTACTAGTCCGAAGTAATTGTGCTCACATGAGTAGCGATTTCCAGAACGGCCTCTCCTTTAGCACTATGGGGAAACCAGGAATTATCACTTTGCGCAAAAAGTAGAGTGCATAGATACTCTCAAAGATATTCAAAGCGAGGCAAGATGCTGCAATGGTTATAGTCCAGCTTCCGAGCACCTCATCTTTATCAAGGCATTTCCAGCACACAAAGCAGCACAGATCTGCGTGCTGCTTGTTCTTTGCTGCAGCACAGTAGATCAGTAAGCTGCTGTAGAGAATGCAGAAATTAGATAGACCTAAGCCAATGCTGGCCAGAGCGATAACCATCGTTTCTGTTGGATTTTCATGGTGGATATAGGCTATCATAGCGGAAAAGATGCAAATGGGAAGCAATGCAATGGCTGGCAGCCATGCTGTGAAGCACAGCAAATCTCTAGTGCAGGCCAGATATATGGCTGGTACCAGCATTATTAGAAACAATATTCCAGTGGAAATCCAATTTTTCTGCCGTTCCTTGCGCCTAAGTCGTTGCTGAACTATCAGTCTTTGATTTTCCAAGTCACTGGTCATTTTCGAAAAATTTTGCGAGTAGATTAGTGTCGATATACAATTAGTGTCCTCGATCGAATCTCGAATTTTGTTAAAAAGGTGGCTAAAGTTACCCAAAAATTAAACAGCTGCGTCTACTGAACGTTCGCCTGTCCAAAAATATTTCAGTGCAACATTTGCCAGAGTTCCTATTCACTCTTAAAAAGACTCCTGTAGAAAATACAGGAATTCTTGTAGTTTTCTACAAAAGTGCTCCTGTGCGGTCAGTCACTAGCGGAGCTTCCTGTATTTTCCACAAAAGTAACTTTTGTATTTGTTACCGGCCTCTCGAATAGTAAAAATTACAGAAATTTCCTGAAGAAAATACTAAAGAAACCTGTAGTTTTGTTCGACTTTTTTTGACAATCCTAAATCAGTTACCAAACCTGTAGTTTTTACAAGACAAAACCTGTAAATTTTACTGGAGCGACCTGTTAATGGAAAAGGGGGCAGGCGCCGGTGGAGCGGCCGCTCTCAAAATATTTTCAGCAAGGAGCGGCCGTTACAAGAAATCACCCACGGGGTGTTGAAAGACTGAAAATTTGAAAATATTCAAAAAATTTCAGCCTTCAAAAATTATCTTGGCCGTCTCATGTGCCGCTTATTATTAAATTGCTCATGCTTAAACTTTCACATCAACAACAGTATCTATACATGTTACATCTTCTTTCTATTTCAGAACTAATCTGTCCAAAACAGACTTTAACCAGTGATCGCCCTAAATCATGTCTTCTTTCTATTTCAGAATAAATTTTTTCATAAACATATTACCTTCAGCGATCGCCCTAACTCATCTCTGTTTACGTCCATTACTATTATCTGGATCTATCTCCACATCTGTTCTGTCAATGGTCATCATGAGTGTAACTAGCAATGTCTATATTAGTAATGATGCGCCCAGCGTGTCCTCCTACATCCAGGACTCTTCGTCTGCAATGTCTAACAGTTCGCTTTTATCCTATTTCCCTTTTATCCTATTTCCCTCACCCTCATCACTCCACAATCTTTAATCAACAAGAACGTCCACAAACAATAAACAACAGGACGCCAACACATTATAACAAAAATGACAACATAACCCTCCTTTTTTAAAATTTTTGCCTGCAGTGTCAGACAAAGTATCTAAGCAGGCAACTTTCAGACAATTAACCGCACGACAACACAAAAAGGCTGTATCTCCCCCCCCCCCACTAAAAAACCGGACTGACACAAGTTTATATCAAAAAAAGGCATCAATGAAAACATTATGACTCATAACTTCGTGACAGTCTCTGCGACAGTTGCGACCTAGGCCGCCAGATAGGAGCGTGCGCCAAGTGCCGCTGCACCTCCACCAGGACCGTCTGACCAGGAATCAGGCTGGTCACTTTCGCTCTTATCTCCGTCATCTTCGATGAAATCGGCCATATCGCTACCCCTTTCGCTGGCCCTGAAAATAAGAAACAAACAGACATAGTAGTCTCTGTGTCCACGTCATATTTCCCTCTTATCACAAACATGTCTTCAATTCCATATATGTTTTGGCGTTTGTCTCCCTTTCCATGTGTGCTTCGTCGCATATGCATGCGTTCCACTGCGTCAGTGCGTTGCTGTCTCGTTTGCACGTACTAGCTTACTCCTTTTCTCCAGACTGTTGTCTGACAATCTACATATCCATCAAACAACAGAGGAAGCACACTCTTGCACACATACACAAAGCAGTGCTACATTAAAGTCACGTGGTCATATGCAAATTAGAAAAAGAGTCGGGAGAAGCTCGCCACCTTGGCGATTACATGTGAGTACGTGTCTCTGCGAACGCAAACAAATAGAAAACTGTGTGTGTCACCCCGCCACCCTAACAGAAGTTTACGTGTTAAAGGCCGCCACCCTTCGCCCCCCTTCGCTTTCCTGCAGTGACAGTTTAGTTAGATATGTTAGTTTACGTGAAGAAGATGAGTAGTACAACGGAATACATGCTCACTCCAGATCGCTTGCGTCAGATCGACGGCGCGGCTTCCTTTTCTTCTTTTTATGGCCTCTCTTTGATTTTCCTTCAGTTTCTTGTTTCCGCTCCTTTTTCTGACGTCTGTCTCGCTTTCTACAAAGCAATAGACAGTAGAGGTAATTGACAATTCAGGTCAGGAGGCTGAGGCCAACAAAATATACACATTAATACAAACCAATAAAAAGATAGCAAACCAGATGGAAAGACAAAAACGATAGCAGGACGACTTATTACGAAAGAAAGCACTGAACATTAATGAGAGAATGCGAACAGACAACATGACTAAGCCGTCTGATAACGTATCACAGTAAACAGAACAGCATCAGCAATATGTATTATGACAGGTTAGTATGCAGCCAGCCATAGGAAATTACATATTGCAAGTTGTACCTTTTGTGTGATGTCCTTTTAGTTGTTTGTTCATCGTCAAACCGGGCTTTGCTCTCCTCGGCTGAACGATCGATAAATGCTAGTGCAGCGTCATTTCTGGCGCCTCTTTTTGTTGAAGAGGGGGTAGTTATCTTCCCACTTAGCTTAGGGGTAGAAGCTGGCATCGGTCTTGGAAGCAGGCCTAGGACGTGGTCCCGTCTCTCAGCAGACGTTTTGAAGGAAGAGGGCCACACCTTCTCGTCCCTGGAACAGGAAGTGTGGTTACACGAGGCATTGCAAGTGTTCTTAGACTAACTTAATGTTCTTACATTGCCTCCTGCGAACAATACCAAATATTAACTATGTTCACAAAAAATGTACGAGACGGATCACAGGGACTATAGACGCTGTGTTTTGCTTACTTCGGCGGGATTTGGCGTTGACTTTTTCTTGCCTTCCGTTCTTCGTCTTTTGGCGGCTTAGACTTTGCCTTACGCTCTGTTGACCCCGCTGATGGCTGTGTAAAGTTTTGGCCCCAGAGACTGGATAAGAGGCGACCAAACCACTTTACCGGGGTGCTGTGCGCTTATAGATGGATACGCAACCCGGACTGGAGACGTATTTCCAGGCCGACCTCGACAAGCCTCGCCAATTAGGATACTCCGAATATCGTGAAACTTAACCTCACTCCCACTACGTTACCCCAATCCTAGACCCTAGGTACCCTACCTACCGAACTAACAGAAACTAATCCTAGCTATAAAACAATAGGCCAAGTGGCCGTGTTACAAAATTTACTATAAAGACTGGAGGGGGTTATACAGATGGCAGAGACCGTTTACACTTACAGTTGGGATCCAGAAGTTGGCATAGAAATACAGAAATCAGCAGACGAATGGATCATAAAAATATAGCGAATATAAAATATACAGATGCCCCGATAGCAGAATAGTTGGGTGTCCCCCACCCAACCTATCACCAGATTTGGGTGGCCTTTACTTGCCTATTCCGGCGTTCAAGACACAAGGGGACCCCAATTTCTCGGTAAAGTAAGACGCAAATAGCATATATTTACACCAGAGAAAGATCGAAAAAAGTCCTAATCTACC
>JASAND010023319.1:0-15205 GCA_030248195.1 Trissonchulus latispiculum
ACAACGCTGAATCAAAACTGGGTTTTGATTCATTCTTGAATCAAAACCTAGTTTTGATTATAGCCTTGAATCAAAACTGGGTTTTGATTTTTTAGGTTTTGATTTTTGATTTTTGATAAATTTGCCTTCGCGTTTTGATTTTTGATTTGATTTTTGATTTTTTACAGTCTGAGTTTTGATTTTTGATTTGATTTTTGATAAAATCAAAACTCAAAATGGGTTTTGATTCAAGTTTTGATTTTTGATTTTTGATTTATCAAAACAACACTAGTTACAGGCAGTTTTTCGACAGAATTGTACAACCCCATTGTTCTTGTTTTAAAGTTTAACTACAGGTTGCAAAAAGCAACACACCTTTTTTAGTATGCTTCTCTCTTAACTCTTCTCCGTTTTTCAAAAAATATCATAAGTTTAAGAGTATGTGATTGATGACTTCATTCACAACACAATGTTGTCATGCTGTAAAAAGGCCTGTTTTATGTAATTGTCAATAAACCACAAGGTTTAAAGGCATATTTTGGCTTTTAGCGTAGTTTTTAGGAATATAAATTTAATATGGCTGAAGACGCTAATAAATTGCAACAGAAAGCATTGGATTGGATTAATTCTCATCCCGAGCTAGTGCTAAATATCGTCGATAAGGATAAGGGATTCAAAGGTGTTGCAGGATCTAATACACTCTTGAAATACGAGTAAGTGCGTATTTGGGCTAATGTTTTGCTTGAATCTGTTATTCATTTCATTTTTATTTGGGTGGTTTCCTCTTCATTTTAGTTTTATTTTCAAGAAAACTGTGAAATCCATTAAACTTTGACTTTCAACAATAGAACAACTGATAACTTATATAAGATCAATCTGAACCTTTTTAAATATGAAGTATGCCTTAATAATGTCAACTTTTTCGTAAACATGGAATGACCTTGAGCAATAGCTTCAAACAGCAATAAACTTTCAGTAATTGGGTGTTAATTTTTGTAAACCAGAAACCATTTAAATAAGATATTTAGGTCCGCTGACGGAAAAACAAGCGTAACAGTTTCTTTTGATAAACCATTGGATGCATCCCAATCCGCGGACCAAGTTCAAGCCAACTTCAAGTTTGTGGCAGTTGATAATCTTCCGATTCCCGACTTGGATGTCAGCTCAGAATGGGAAGTGACACCCAAAACTCCAGTATCATCGTTTACCGAAGGAGCAAAGGTTTTAAAGAATATGTGTATTAGTATATATGAGGAAGTTTAAGGTTCATATAGGGTTGTCGTTTGGGATGAAACATAAATAGTCCAACAAATATTAACAAATTCTTACCGATTGGACGCTTCTTACACAATTCTTAAAGAAGAACATACTTTAAATGCTCCTCAACTGGAAATCGTTCTGAACTTATACATGCAATAACAAGTGCGCACGACTTTACTACACAATCTGTAGTACACAAATTCTACACAAACTTCACTCACATATTTGTACCATCTCTCGCTTGTGTGTTTATGGCCAGCTGATAGAAAGTTTTTGGCATCAACACATAAACATACAAGCTAGTGATGGTACAAAAATGTGTACTGGGTACTTATTTGTGGGAGGTCACTGGGGTCCAATTTGTGGGGGGGTTTAGCCGTTGTCGTGCAGATCATGTCTCCAGTCTAATAACTATTAAGAGCGTGACGCTTGTCACACTTTTAGTTTATGATGTACTCTTGGTATTACATAACTAACACCTAGTGAATTTTTATGAATGCTTTTAGATAACTGGATTTGACGGAAAAACGTTGTCAATTCATGTAGAAACTCGTTTATACACCATTTATGGTTGCAAGAAAGGTGTCTGTGTTCCTTGTGACGCACCTCGCCCAGAAGGAACCTATTTCGATGCCAGAAAGGATTTTAAATTGAAGCTTGACTTAAAAGCCTCTGTTAGTCTTTAACGAAACAACAACATAATCGATTTGCTTCATCAATTAATTAACTATATTAATTTTATTGTTGGTCTATGTAACAGGGTCTGTATTCAAGTATTACTGTATCGGTTTGGTTTCTGATTTTTGATTTTGAAATAAAGCTTACTGAGAGGAAGCTTTAAATTTTTGATAATAAAATCAAGCAACAATGATAGAAATTATTTCTTGAAAAAAATATAATTGAATTAAACAATTTAATTAAATTCACCAGTTAATCATTACACGGAATTCGTCGGTTAGAATTCAAGGGTTTTTTCCTAAATTTTCAGTCTTTAACAAGTAAAATTTTTCCTCCAGGAATGGAAAACCATCGAAACCAGGACATATCACCATCTTCTTCCTTTTTGTCACGAAATCTCTGACTGGCATCAATTTGTCCGCTTTCGGCCAAAATCGCTTCCACAGCAACCGGATTCAGTCGACTGCTGCTGGAAATTCCAAAGGGCCAAAATGCCATACTTCTGGCTGTCCAGCTGTTAATTAGCAATAATAACACGAGACCAGTTATCTAAAACAGTAGTTTTTATATAGCTTCTTTTATTAAACAAGACAGAAACATTTCTTATGATCACATCTGTTAACCCGGAAGAACGCACCTGGAAAGCTCTAAATTAGCGTTATAATCTAGTCTCTCGCTGTCCGAAGTTGCTGAGTGCTTAGAGTTCTCGACTTCAAATCAACCAACTCAAATTCGATCCCTGCCCTGGACACGTTTCTTCACACCTTTTAATTCTGACTCCAATAGTTCACATTTGCCGACCGCGCCGTGTCCTTTACCGTCTGGTTTAAGGCCAACCGCCTGCCGGTCGGCCGATCTTCCGCCGGTCCGGCCGATCACCTCGTCTGTCTGGGGAATTTGCAGTGTAGTTATCATGATCGCTAAGATATTGATTTTGGGATGTTATTAGAAAGAATAAGCTGTGAAAGACATGATAATAGAAACAACAAGAAAATATTATTATATTGCAGAGTTGGAAGGGAATCACGGATACCCGCGCTAACCCGCGGGTAGCCATGATCCGCGGATGCCTGCGGGTCAAGTTTCAAGTCCATGGGGAACCACGGACCAAGAATGGGTCAGCGAACATTTTGTTCATATCAATTCTAAACTAAATTTAGGCACAAGTTTCCAAAGAAATACAATTTATACAAAAGTTTACAGTTTTTTGTGATTCTTTAATATCTTTTGTACATGTATATTACGATATTGCTAAAAGCAGGTCTTATCGGCAAAGGGCAACGTCTGCCAATTTGGAACGCTATCTTGCAAATTTGGCTAAACATTTAGGCATTGTAAGACTTGGTAAGTACATCCCGAAAACAGAATGAAGTGGTAGCTGTTGCTGTTGTTTTTGCTGTTACTGGGCTGCTAACCAAGAAGCTACATGGGGGTGCTCGCCCTTGTCTCTCCCAATCAGTCATATCTAGAATGACTATCGCTACGTCGCCTGAATGCTGCCCCACAATGGGAAGATGGAGCAGACACCTGCTTGGTCTTTCGGCTCCGGTAGTAAGATAAGACAGCCATTAACAGTTCACATGCAAGGCAGAGGATCGCAGCATCTTTCAACACTCCAGGACCTTAGCGCAGATGGGGTGGGATGGAACGGGGTCACTTAGGCTTGACCCGGTGACCCGGTGACCTGGTTAAGCCCTGACCCGGTGACCCGGTGACCCGGTTTTCCAGAAAATTCCAAAAGTTGCAAAAAATTTTCGATTTTGCCTAAGAACGCTAAATTTTTGGCATCCATGTTCCATAACTGCTTTGAAAAGAATAACTATGACATACATATGATTGCTCTAGGTTTTCTTGAAATGCGTTTAATAGTAGCTGTAGCATTTTCTAAATTTATGCAGAAATTAGTTGCAAAACCAACAATTTATCCGTCTGTGAAATTTTGCAGGGTCTAATATGAGTACTTGTCCAAAAACACGGAGTACTTTAAAAATTTGGTTTTCATTACGTCGTGAGTTAAATTAAATTAAATTGCTCACTTACCTTCAACGTTTAACCTTGATTGCGAAAATAAACTGCAAACCATATTGTACTAAATAGAGTTATGCAATAATAATGGAACTTATAAAGCTAAAACTAAAAAGCTAGACAATAATTTGCCAGAGACTGACAGATTCAAATAATCTCAAGCTGCGAAAATGCTCTCAAGACTAAAATACAGAAAAAATCAAATTAATATTGGACATCGAACAAAAATTTAACCTAAAATTTTAGCTTGGTAAGCCAAAAATTTCTAAAATTTGAGGTAAATTCAGAAAACCGGGTCAAGACCGGGTCAAAACTCTTGACCCGGTGACCCGGTGACCCGGTTCCATCGCTGGATAGACAAACAATGAAAGGTGTGTGATCGTGATGTGCGTGTTGTGTGACAAAACCGGAAAGTGCTATCAACACCAAGTCAATATAACACCGTTTTTACACAAATTATTGCCAAGTCTATGTTTCTAACTCATAAAAGTGCAATTTTTTAGCGAACTGGTGCACTGGTTTTAATCTCTAAAGTTCTTCTTTGATGCGCTTCAGTGCATCTCATAAAATGCCAACTTTGAGTCAAATAATGCCTTAGTCGCCTTAAATATGCGAAATTGCCACAAATAAAGAAATAGATCAAGTGGTTCACCAAATCTCAGTGGTTCGCGCGTCAGAGGTTCGTGGGTCGCTGGAACCCGTGGCCTACTTCCAACTCTGTTATATTGAGCCGTTTCGATGTCTATTATTGCCTACCTTGACTGTACCAGTATGCCCCATACCTCCAACTTGTCACGACCAGTATAGTTATCCCGTTAAAAGTTTAGATACTGAATAATCAGTGACAGCTTTCAAAGCCCTACAGTTTAGCTTAATCAAGATTGATAGCATTCCATTTTCTAATGAAATTTCAAGAATTCACCTACGCTGAAAAGAAATTTCATTGAAAGAAAGCTTTAACAAAAAGACATTGCGTAAACTGAAATATTCTTGGGATCTCACCTAATATAGCAGTCCTGGTCACTTTGAAAATCCAAACTCCTTTTCCATAAAGATGCGCAAATGTCATTTCTTGGGGGACTTGTTTTCTGTTCCTGGCTTTCGCTTCTCCGCTTCTTGACTGCCTTTCAATAGTCTGCTGAAAGCAGCATCTGTCGGGCCTCCTTTTGTACCCATCGATGCTAAGACAAGTACAAAATACGAAAAATATGAAAAAATACTAAAGTCATATTTCAGACTAAAGTAGTGACCAAGACCAAAATAATCAAACTCGTGTTAGCTAGATTTTGGTATTCTTGTTCACAAAAAATTTCGAAACAAACTGCTGCTGCCAGCTAGCTACCGTAAGTGCCCCAAAATATCCCCCTTTCTGCCGAAGTGGGGCTCGGCGCGTTCATTTAGACTGCTGCCTGTACGGTATGTGAATATCGTTGCTTTCGAGCGACCCACCTTATTTTAGCGTTGAGATAATGAACAACAATAACAAGCGAATAGAAATGAAAAAACTATGCTTCTGTGTCAAAATTACTGAGGAACTATTTCTGTGAAAATTATGTTGAAGTTTATATTTTGAAAATACAAGTGCAAGGTGTAGTTAAGTTGACGTGTAGGTTGACAAGCCCTTTTGCAGCTGTATCAAAGGCTTTGCAGAAACTATTAACTAAATTAATTAATTGGTGCCACTTCGGTAGCTATAGTTCTTACGTTAACCCGTTACGTTTAATAACTTTGAAGTATGCAGAGAATTTTCAATAAACTTACAAAATATCAGTTTAGTGTTGTTTAAATTCTAAGTTACAGCACTTCACGAAATTTATTGCTTTCCAGTTTTTGACTTTAAAGCAATTACCTTGTGCTTAAGGCTTCGCTGGTTGCAACAAAAACTTTTATATTTTTTAATAGAATATAGCGCTGCGTCCAAAATTTTCCTTAAGAAATTGTTAGATGAAAATTATAATTGTAAACTATAATGTTTTTCTGCATGTATGACACCAGAAGATTATTAGAAGCTCACAAAAAGTTATTGCCAAAAATATCAAGATTTTGTAATATCATGCTTGATTTACCAGAAATAGAGCATGAAGCGGCTACCAGGCTATGAAAGAAAAGACTATTTAAGTTCGGTCATGGCACTAACATCTGCGCAGTCCTGCGATCTCTATTTCTTGAATATTGCCTGCTACCCAAGTGAGCTCTGATTCTAATACAGTGTTTAATTAAGATTTTCTCCCGGTCCCTCTCCCTCTATCTCTTCCTTTCCTGCTGGTCTATTTGGATCCTAAAAACAGCCCAAAAATAATAACTAAAGTCTGACACAAAAATGTGTGTACAAAATCTGTAAGGCCTCCAGTGAACTAAATATACGTCGTAACCCCATAAAACCATATATTTTCGGAATTCTTGCAGCGAGACGAACATTTTTATAAAATTTAATTTTTTTTAAAAATTGAAAAATTTTAAAATATTGGTTTTTCGGGGAATTTTTTCGGACCGTTCAAGGTATTCAGCTCATTCATTCCGAAAAATTTTCCCATCCGAAGACGCATCGATTGACACAAGAACGGAAAAAATCGGCTGAGAAATAAGCATTTTATTCTAAAAACTCGTTTTTCCATTTTCTTTGATGTTTGCAGCTTTGACTGGTTGTTACTCACGACTCGCTCAACGGAAAATTTTTTCGATTAGATTTTCAGGACCGCCTAGGCGTCCGCTTTCACCTCATACATGTGGTATTTCAAATTTTGAAAGTCGATTTTTTTGAAAAATACCACTTTTTGACCCAAAATTTCGGCATAGCGATTTCAGCAAAAGTGAGTAAAAATAGCGTAATCATAAGGTTCAATTTGAGCTGAATACAACGATATAAAGTTTTCGTGGCTACGACTTATATTGCGTCCGCAACGATTTTTCAAACAATATCCCTTATTTCAGCAGTGTAAACTAGCAAAAACCAGCTGAAATAAGGGATATTATTTAAAAATTCACTGCTGACGCAATATAAGTCGTAGCAACAAAACTTTTATATCGTTGGATTCAGCTCAGCTTGAACTTTATGATTATGTTATTTTTACTCACTTTTGCTAATTTTGCTTTGCCGAAATTTTGGGTCAAAAAGTGGTATTTTTCAAAAAAATCTACTTTCAAAATTTGAAATACCACATCTATCAGGTGAAAGTGGACGCCTAGGCGGTCCTGAAAATCTAATCGAAAAAATTTTCCGTTGAGCGAGTCGTGAGTAACAACCAGTCAAAGCTGCAAAAAGCGGCAAACATCAAAGAAAATGGAAAAACGAGTTTTTAGAATAAAATGCTTATTTCTCAACCGATTTTTTCCGTTCTTGTGTCAAACGATGCGTCTTCGGATGGGAAAATTTTTCGGAATGAATGAGCTGAATACCTTGAACGGTCCGAAAAAATTCCCCGAAAAACCAATATTTTAAAATTTTTGAATTTTTAAAAAATTTTAAAATTAATAAAAATGTTCGTCTCGCTGCGAGGATTCCGAAAATATATGGTTTTATGGGGTTCTGACGTATATTTAGTTCACTGGAGGCCTTACAGGTTTTGTACACACATTTTTGTGTCAGACTTTAACTCATTAATTTTCAATATAAGGTTGGACAGTGCTAAAACTTTAGTTATTCAAATTTAGAATAAACTAGCCTAAAATTCAGTGTTATGCTTATTCACACCAATTTTTAGTAGGATAGTTTAAATATCCATCTATATTTCCCTGACAACAAGTACATTAAGCTATTACATTAATATATGATTACTATAAATTTTGTTTATATATGACTTCCGTTTTATAGGCTAGAGTTGATTGATTTCAGCGGTTATTTTGGTTGACCAGAATGACTGACTCAGAGAAGACTTATGAAGGCTCTTCCAGTCGGCTTATGGCATTTACAGCTGTGGTATTTGCCACTGTGGCAACAGCCACCTGTCTCATTGCCTTCCCTTTGGTTTTCAACTACGTTTTAACTCTAAAAGCCACTATACGAGGAGAAATAGACTATTGCAAGGTTGGTTTTAGCTGGGAAACGTGGATGAACTTGTGACCAAGTCAAATGTTTCTTGGCCATAAAATTATTTTATTTTTATTAAATGCCGAAGGTATTTTTAATTGATAAATTAGAGCGATAATTATTCTAGCAGAGTTTTGATGTTAAAAGATTGAATATTTAATTTGTATAGACATTGATGCTTCTAATTTTCTTTTACAATTGTGATTATATTTAGGCCCGGTCTCGAGACATGTACAAAGAATCAGTCGACTTCCAGCCTGATCGCGCATTGGATGAATTTCGTCGTATTACCAGACAAGCCTCCATGCTATCAACTTGTGCGTTTATTGTCATAAGTTACAGACCGTTTGTATATATTGTTGTTCGTGTTATGAATATAATTGAGTACAAATAAAAATACAATATAGTTATTATATGGAGTTTATACTTAAAAAAGCTAAATCAGGTCATCAGGTTGACTGTTTTGCAGGCTGTTGTCAACAGGGGGCACCCGGGCCAGCTGGACCGTCAGGGAACGATGGCGCCGATGGGGAGCCGGGGGGTGATGGTTCACAAGGACAGCCGGGTTCTGATGCTTCAGAAAGCGACTCAGTTCCAGCTATTCCTCCCCAGTGTCCTTGTGAACCAGCCCCTGGTCCTCCTGGACCTCCCGGGCCACGAGGACCGCCTGGTGAGGTCGGCAACGATGGCATACCTGGACGAGATAGCCCACCAGGCGAAGGAGGTGTAGGTATCCCTGGACCACCTGGTCCTCGCGGTAGTCCAGGTAATGCTGGCTCCAAAGGACCACCTGGACCACCTGGAAGTGTCGTTCCTGCTCCAGATCCTACGCCTGGACCACCTGGACCTCCTGGATCTCTAGGCTCTCCTGGCGTTCCTGGAAACCCTGGTTCTGATGGAGAACCCGGTGGTCCCGGACAACCTGGTGCTGCTGGCGATCCTGGCGAGAATGGAAATGACGGTACTCCAGGGCGAACTGGTGAACCCGGAGAACCTGGTTTAGACGGACCACCAGGGAGCTGTGATGACTGTCCTGCAGCTCGTCTTGCTCCTGGATATTAACTTTAAGCTTGGTGGGTCTTAAATGCAGCTTTCGCAAGCTGGGAGCTTCTAGTCATTAATACCTGTAAATATGTTGTATTTAAGGATCAAATATTACATTGTTAAAATCTGATAGACGTCCTTTTTGTTGTTGTGAATTGCTTGTTACTGTTACAGTTTTCCTCCATTTTTCGTTACTAATGCTTTTGTCTACTATAAATTGAATGCTTCAATTCGCATATTTAAGCTGCAGGATGAACAAACTAAAGCAAATTACTGTAATTGTACTCTGTAAGGGAAGCAGGCATAGGAAAGATTGATAAGCCTGATATGGGAGTTCAGCTGATGGCCCTGGCCCTGTGGTGTAGCGGTAGCATGTCTGTTTCCGGATCCGAAGGGCCGTGGTTCGATCCCAGGCTGGGTCAATTCTTAACTTTCAATAAATAATAAATATATAATTGTTGGGGTTTACTCCAAAGGTTAATCTGCTATAAACGGTCGAAGTTTGTACTCACATTTTTTGGTCGTCAGAAATCAGCAAACATAGTACATACGCTTTATTTTGAATAAATAATATCAATTAGAAATTTCAAATACAAAATTCAAAATATGAACCGTGTCCAACTGGACTCAGGGAATCCCTCATTCCCCCCCAATAAAGCCACCTCTACTCAATGGCTCTTATCCTCCTGCTGGCTACGCTGTGATGATGCTGTTTAAAGAGTTGAGATTGAAAAGTGACCGATTCTTTCGAAAATTTTCTCCTTTTTACAGTCGAAAACTAATTTACATATTGTACGAAATTGAATTTTGACTTAGCTAAAAGTCGAAGCCAAAAGTTCTACACAGAAGGAGGATAGCTAAATTTCAAAGCTAGAGCTTCTGCACAGAAGGAAGCTACATAGCTACATTTCAAAGCCAAAACTTTTACACAGAAATAAGAAATAAACACATTATATATAATTTCAGTGGAATTCCACATTGCTGCTGCGCTCTGCGCATATCTCACAGCTGTGTGACATTTCGTTGCTGAGGGACCACTACACTTCTCACTATTAAAATACAAAGCATTCTCCTAGGGGCCCTCTGATCGTCAGTCTGGCTCCAGTGCGACTTCTTATCTTCGTCTATTTTCACTGAACAACAGCGTTGGTCATGCACTCATGAAGGAGGTTGCAGACAGGCAGCAAGAAATTGCGCCAAGCAGGAAAAGCTTTTGGACAGGAAATATTAAGCTAACTGCATTGAAAATTGAGATCTAACTTAGATAGAGATGTGATCCTAGATCTCATCCCTAGCATTTTAAACCAAGGAGAGTCAGAAAGTAAAATCATTTTGAACGTGGAATATTCAAAGGAATCAGTTGTAGGAAACTGTGTAACCTCATTGAATAAACTATTAGATCAGACTTCGTAAATTATTGTGGTTCGGTGTGTAATACCTATGCCCAAGAAAGCGAGAGCGAGTCTAGAGAGTCTCCGATGAAAGTGAAACCTAAAGTTAGCCTAGACGACCGTTCTAGTTTACCCTATAAAAACGGGAAAACCACTATACTACTTTACTTCGAAATACAAATATAAACTTTGACAACTCCAAACTTGAACCCACAACTCCCCAAAACATTTCATAAACTCTACGAGAGAATTGGGAAACAGAAAGGGCTTACGAAAACCCAACAGGGAGGCACTGATCGAACCCCCAAATAAACCTCCCCAATCACGCTGATCCGATGACAAACTATGCACGGACGAAATTCAAGTTTTCACTTGCTTGCAATACTTGTGAAGCTAGTCCAAAGCCCTAGATAGTCCAAAAAGAAATCATATTTATCATTTCAAATGAAGTAATTTCAAAATAATTTATTACTGAGTAATTTTGCGAAACTCGACGAACTACTTTGCTTCAAACGTGAAGATAACGACAACTTCATTTCATTGCTGCGCTTTTGCGCAGCTAACAGTCAGTTCCTCATTAGTACTATCCCACAAAATACACCATCTTTTCCGCCGCCGGCAACCGCGCGGCGATCACCACAAGTATCACAAAAACTCAGACAATGGTAAAACGGATGTTACATTAGTGTTGGGTACCCAAGTGGTAATTTTAGTGATAAAACGGGATATTACGAAACTAGCTACAGTAAAAGTGGAGCCAAACGATCTCCACTGCCTACGAACTACGTGGCTCATATCAGCATGAAATGACTCTTCGATCTGCGACTGGGTAAAACTGTGTCGGCTGTGACCGAAACGCCTAACAAACTTACAGCTTAAGTTTTTACCGTTTTTATAAGTTTTGTAAAATCAGCAACGCTTTTTTAATATTTTAATGCATTTTTACAACACTGTTTCTTATTTTTCACACTTGTCACCGTTGAATATTCATTAAATTTCCCTCACCGTAAATTATAAACAACTGTTGTTTTTAGTAAGGCTGTATCCTTGAAACTTCTGATTTTTTGAGGATGGAATATTTTGATCCTTCCAGCCAAAAAATCTTAAAATATACTATTAAATATTAGATATTAATTAAATATAATATTAAAAATAAAAATCTTACTATTTGTTCCGAACCAAGATGAAATTTCAGTTTTAGTTTATTTTTTCTAGTTGTTTTCAAACACTGTTCATCACATCACAGGATGAGCCTCAAAAAATTAAATTTACTTGGAGAACATTTTACTATTAACGATAACTGTATGTTTATACAAATTATAAATTAAAGCAATTTTACTAATATTAATGATAGTAAAAATTTAGTCAACGCTGAAGTAGAATTTTATGATTTCTTTAATTAAACTTCACTTTGTAATTTTTGTAATATACAGTTCATAATTTATAATACATAGTAATTTACAATGGTAACATTTTCTCCAAGTAAATTTAAATTTTATTTTAAATATAGTAATATATTTAAATTAAATTTAAATATAGCTTTCTATTTGTTCCGAACCAAGCTGAAATTTCATTGTTTTCAAACACTGTTCATCATATTACAGTATGGATCCTTAAAAATTTAAATTTATCTGGAGAAAATTTTACCATTGTAAACTACTAAGTATTATAAATTATGAACTGTATATTGCAAAAATTACAATGTGAAAATGTGAAGTTTAATTAAAGAAATCATAAAATTCTACTTCAGCGGCGATTAAATTTTTACTATCATTAATATTAGTAAAATTGCTTTAATTTATAATTTGTATAAATATAAAGTTATCGTTAATAGTAAAATGCTCTCCAAGTAAATTTAAATTTTTGAGGCTCATCCTGTGATGTGATGAACAGTGTTTGAAAACAGCTAGAAAAAATAAACTAACACTGAAATTTCATTTTGGTTCGGAACAAATAGAAAGCTATATTTTAAGATTTTTGGCTCGAAGGATCAAAATATTCCATCTTCAAAAAATCAGAAGTTTCAAGGATACAGCTTTACTAAAAACACAGTTGTTTATAATTTGCGGTGAGGGAAGTTTAATGAATATTCAACGGTGACAAGTGTGAAAAATACGAAACCGTGTTGTAAAAATGCATAAAAATATTAAAAAAGCGTTGCTGATTTTACAAAACTTAGAAAAACGGTAAAAACTTGAAGATCCGAAATTTTACAACTCGTAAAAACTGTAAAAATTAGATTTCTAAATAATAAGAAAAGCAAAAATTTTAAAAACATTTTACAGTTATTAATAGTTGCAAAGTTAATTTATTAACAAAACAATTACTAACAAACTAATCAAAAATTACCAGTTTTTTTACACTTTTTAAACAGTGTTAAAAACAAGAGCAAAAATAATTTCTTTTTAACATGCAAATTAACATTAAATACAGAATTAAATAATAACTAAAATTAACTTGTAAAATTGTTTTCAGTATTTTACTTGCAACTTACCATCATTTCAACATAGTTGCTGTTTTGACCCTGTTAAATTTGCTGCATCATTTGGTTGGGTTTCATTTAGAGGGAGGAAAAATAAAGGGTTTACATTCATTACCGAGAATTGCTTAACCGAGAATTCCTTAACCGAGATTGCTTAAGCGAGAAAGGCAAAAGCGAGAATTTGCTTTACCGAGAATTTGCTTAACCGAGAATTTGCTTTATCGAGAATTGCTTAACCGAGAAAATGTACACATACACGTGTGTGTAGCGTAAAACAACTATATACTTTGTGGAGGGAGATATAACATGAATAAATTTGTGTGACCTGTCATTTATCACCATACAGGTAAACTTTCTCATAATGTCATTTGTCTAAAGAATATTTCTAAAATGATCCAAAATAGTTACATGGCAAAGTTTATAAAAAATCCGTAACAAGTTAGAAATATTAAAGTTATTTATGTAAGCCAAGTTAAGGGTCTATTTATTTAAAGATTAAAATGGTTGGATTAAACGAATTGCGTAATAAAATAATTGCGTATATTGTAATGGCCGCTCCCTGCCGAAAATATTTGGGGAGCGCTGGTACCATTCCCCTCCTGCACCTACCCCCCTTTTCATGAACAGGTCGATCCAATGAAAATTACAGGACTTGTCTTGTAAAAATGACGGGCTTGTATCTCATTTAGGTAACTCTCATGTAACATCTCATGTAACTACAGGTTTCTTTAGTACTTTCTACAGGAAACTCCTGTAAAAAGTACAGGTTTCTTTAGTATTTACTGCAGGAAACTCTGTAATTTTTACTATTCGAGAGACCAATAAAAATACAAGTTAGTTTTGTGGCAAACACAAGAAGCTCCACAAGTGACTGATCGCACAGTAGCACTTTTGTAGAAAACTTCAAGAATATTTGTAATTTCTACATGTCTTTTTAAGAGTGTATTTAATTACACCGTTGTTATTTGAATTTGACTGTTTGGAAAGACGAGACAAATCGTAAAATCGGTTTAAAATTATATATATATTAATGAAATATTTTAACTGTTATTACTTTAATTGTTATGACTTAACGTAAGCAATTCTTTAAAAAGTGTAAGGTTTGCCCTAGTACTTACTGTGTCTTGTCGTAAGTTACAGATATAGTTGACGCGTTATGTAAAAAGAAACACAGTACTATGCTGTTAAAAGTAACGTATTATGTAAATATTATATTCATACAGCCTGACAGCCGTTCATCCATAGCTGTCAATGTAGTTTTCTCGGTTAAGCAATTCTCGGTTAAGCAATTCTCGGTTATGCATTTTCTCGGTTAAGCAAAACGCGTATATTTGGCTTTTCTCGGTTAAGCAAAATTTTGAATTAACTTAATTTGAATTTGAATTAACTTTCTCGCTTAAGCAATTCTCGATTAAGCAATTCTCGGTAATGGTAATGAAAGCACACGGAAAAATATTATAGCTGAAAGGGGGAAAATATCACGGGGGGAATATTATACCCTATAGGGGGGAAAATATCACGGGGGGAAAGTATTATACGACACCGGCCCGCGGCTGATGTGGTCCTACGGGACGGGCCGGGCCACGTGGGCCGGCCTGGGGTCGCAAAAAACGTTTCGAATTGTTATGGAATCTTGTTTTACAGCTAATTTCAACTTATTTTACGACTATTTTCATGTCGTCCGTGTTTCACAAACAATAAATAACAGCAAGTGCCCACTAGTCAGCCGATTACGTGTTTGGTAAAGATATATTACATTGTTTTTCATTCCACACATCCATATACAAATCCAAGCTGACACTCCTCTTCACTCCTACCCCTATGTTACAATTCCGATTCCATTATTTTTCACAATTTCTGAAGCTTTCCACTTCCTCAAACTAAATCTCTCTTGTGCTAAATTTGTCCACGTACTTGATTTTGACATAAAGGTCTAATCTACATGATGAAATAGCGGGAAACAAAAGAAATTATTATTCAGTTTCAGTCTTGGATGCTGGTTACGTTTCAAATTAGAAATTACAATCGCAAGCAAGAGCACTGCGACTTAAACAGCAAACGAAAAACCTCCTTATACATCAATACCATGGGGCTACCTAATACCTATAACCTAATTAAGTGAATGTTTTCATTCCAATTGCTTAACAACTGTTCACATAAGCTTCTTCTCTTTTCTCATAGACGTACTTTAAAAAGGATTGGGTATATTCAGTAGCCAGCCACCATACCAACCTTAAACCAGTAGATATCGGCACAGCTGAATTCTAACTTCAATTTATTGTAATTAATAATTGAGCAATACGTAACTGAACGAAGTAC
>JASAND010023320.1:0-48010 GCA_030248195.1 Trissonchulus latispiculum
AGGGGCGGGGGAAGTTGCCGAGTGAGACACCCTCTCTCTAAATAAAAATAAACTAGGAATTGTTTAAACTTAACTGAAGCAGTAAAAAATGAACCGCAAGCATTTTATCACGATAGCTCATTTTTTGTTCTTTAAATTATATACGTAACAATTTTTAAGAAAAAAGAAAGAAAAATGCCGCCTTTGAATGATTTACGCAACTGACAATAGCTGGGGGTCTGGGGGTGGGGCCCCAGTCAGTTTGCTTCCGCCTGAAATAAATTTTCTGATCATGTTCTTGTATCCTGCAGCATAATCAAAAAGTGGTTTTGAATTAAATAACTTTCAAAGTCTATTTGAAAAGTTATCTGAAAGGAAGTGAATGATGCGTTCTTGAGCGAAAACTCTGCGCACGGCACATAAGTACTACAACTTTAGTCAAGAACATGTGTACGTATATATATAACATTTGTGATTACATCAATTGAAATTACATTTTAAAATTGACCATTTATTAATAGTAATTCGCGCCGATGGCGCCGAAAAATTTAGTTTTTAGCTCCCCAAATTGTTTTAACTTCCATCAATTCTCAGGCTCAAAGCAGTGACAGTTGCTGTCTTACGTCATAAGTATTTGCTGATGATGGGTATTTCGAGGGGGCAATCCAATTTCGGGGGAGCATGCCATGCCCTCTTGCCTCCCCCCCCTCTGGCTACGCGTCTGGGGGTTAATACAGAAGTACAGCAGGTTATTAAGTTAAGCAGAACGCCATTAACCAGTCTTTAATTTTGATTTAGTTTCTGCTGTTTGGTTGTCTTGGTGTTTTCCTGTGGCTAGTTGGCAGTACTTGGCAACTGTTGCGCTATCGTCAAATTGGTGGTTATCTTCATCGAACTACGTATCTTCACGCAGGACTGTTCTTTGATCATTGTTTCTGGTTGATCACTGCCGTTATCCATATGGCCTTTCCTGGAAATTTGCTGAAGCTTGCTGTAAGTTGGAATCTGCCAGAAGTTTCTTGGATGCTGGGGATGTTTCTATAAACTACTGTGTCTGGGGTAGTCAGGCAGATTAATTTCTAGTCAAAAGCTCAGGATGGCCAGTACCCGGCGTGAGGAATTGCCCCCGCTTGACTGTCGCCACTGTGGCTTTTACCTCTACTACTGTGATGCAGTGGGGGCCCATTTGGTAGGTGACGTCGTTCTAGCGAAAACTGCTCAATAAATATTTTTAATAATTTGGAAATTGGAGCAAATGCTCGTGGAGGCGTTTACAAAATTTTGCAGTTGCCGTGAGTTTGATAATTTTTGCATGGTGGATTAGTTTCGAAGATACTGACTAATTGATAAGAAAATAGTCTTGCTTACTTTTTTACTGGGGGGGCATTCGGGAGGTTCCCCCATTTGAGAAGCCCCCATACATTTCGAACGCTTCCCCATACGCCGAAAAATTGCCAACTTTTACGATTTTTACCATGAAGTTCCTAAAACGCTTCCGTCTTCTGAAGCTTTCGCTATTTGGGCTTAAAAACATTTGTTTCCTAAAATATAAAATTTCTTGGAAATTTTCGGCGGTTTTTTTATTTTCGAATTTTTAAAAATGTGTCTGGGCCCTTCTTCGGGGTTTTATTTGTGTTCAGGGTTTTTTTGTGTAAAATACTGTGTATTTACACAAAAAAAATTAATTTACACAGTGAAAAACAAATTTACACAACAAAATACACAGCCAAATTTTCGAAAATTTTTACAAAAGTATTCTGAAAAAATAGTTTTCAAGTCTCTAAGTTTTAAAAAAGCTCTAGCTTTTAACTGGGGGCTACCGCCCCCAGACCCCCGCCTGTTTCCAATGGTTCAGAATGGTTTTCTGCATTTCTGCATCAACATGGTTATGGGTGTTTTATTCTCCTAAGTCTTAATGCTTCTACTTATACAGTTGCGTATAATTTATTTTCGTACTGCGTGCGAATATTCGTAAATAGCTAGTATTTATTCGTAAATAGCTAGTATTTTTTCGTATTTAACTATACATATGTTTTCTGAAGCTAGTATTATTCAATATGATTTATTGTTTATCTCTTGTATATAAAATAATAAAAGCAGTCAGAGCCTAAAAATAGTTGCCATACAACCCAATAAATATTCAAAACGAAAGCTAAAGGAATACAACTTTTCAATGCCGTTTCTGCCGTTAATTTAAAAAATTTCTCAACTTTTGCGGGGCTCCACCCCCCAGACCCCCCTCCGTTGTATAATTGTTATCTGCATTGCGACATGATTATAGGTGTTCCATTGTTTCTGCAAGTATATACTTCTGCTTATCCAGTTGCGTATAATTTATTTACGTACAGCGTGCAAATATTAGTAAGACAGTATAGTATAGCTAGTATGTACGGTTCAATATCGTTTCTTGTACATATCATGTATCATAAAAAGCAGTGTGAGCCACAAAAACTTGTTGCTGTCTAGCACAATAAATATTCAAAACGAAAGCTAAAGGAATACAACTTTTCAATGCCGTTTCTGCCGTTAATTTAAAAAATTTCTCAACTTCTGGGGGGGCTCCGCTCCCCAGACCCCCCTCCGCTGTATAACTGGTGTGTCTGTACTATATGGAGCCGTCCCCAGTAGCAGTTAAAGCATCGAACCTTAGTACGTGACCAGCAAGTTTGTGAAAAAATTATTCCAAAAAGTTGAAAAAATAAAAAAATCGTCTCAGTCCGCGAAGTCTTTTTCAGAAATTTGAATTTGTCCAATCTTATTTTTGACATTTAATGAATTAATCTTTTTAAACATTTCCATTATGAATTCTATTGCAATTTACAAAATTTTCTCAACTTCTGGGGGGCTCCGCCCCCCACACCCCCCGCGTGGCTTCTTTCGAAATGTTACACAAGTGCAGTTGGCATAATTTTGGCTTGAATGATCCGAAAATAACATTGTAGCAAGAAAATAACGTCTAAATGTATTTTATTTTATATTACAGTTGAAAAACGACACTTTTAAATTTTACACAGCTTCAAACAAAAATACACAGTGAAATTTAAATTTACACAAGATTTACACAGGTCCGATTTTGAAAAAAAAACCCTGAATGTAAGCCTATTGTGCTATAAATATCATTTACTGTTTTGAAACATTTACTCCCATGCTGCATACATGGTTTTACTATTTAAGTATTTTTCAGCTTGTCTAATTGTTTCAGGTGTGCTCCACATGCGGAAAGACATTTACGGCTCGGAGAAACATGTTAGCTCATCAGCGTGAAAAGCATGCTGGGCAGAAGAAGGTGACGTGTGAGATTTGTGGTCGACCCTTTGCCAGAAAGAATGATAAGATGAGGCATATGGTGGTTCATTCAAGAATACGTCCCGAACCCGTCCAACAGGTTCCCGAAAAACCCCGCCAGAAGAAGCCACGAGGAAGAATATTGCCCATAAAAACTGCTCTAAACAAATCCCTTCAAGAATTCCTGCTACGTCCGGACGAACTAACTATTGATGTCCCGCTCTTTCTCCAATCCAAGCTCCCAGATATCAAGGAGATTGTTGATGACTATTTGATTGAAAACACTGGTGGCAAGCTTTGGATGTGTCTCAAAATACTATTTGAGAAGGCCCTCCATCCTGAAGTAACGATTGAGAGCTACTTTAATTGTCGAAATATGATTATTTTGCGTGGATCTGACATTGACAATGATTTAAATGATGGTTTCTCCCAGATATTGCACAACATTGACTCCTTTATTCAAAGAGGTTCCGGATGGGTAATTAAGGCCATTTTCCATTTGCAGATTCATGTAGTTCGTTATAAACCTATTTATTCTTATACTTCTGTTGCCCCCAAAGCTGATTTACACGAAACTTTTGGTGTTTCATTTACTTGTAACTCTGACAGTGATGAAGATGATGATGATGGTTATGATGAATGATTTAGTTTGTCATGTAGTGTGTAAAGTATATATAAAAATTACGAAAACTGTTGTAAAATGTTGGTTATGTAATATTAGAATGCATAGCTGTTGTGTTTGACATTAATAAAAAGAGCCATAATGGCCACAAAAAATTATCAAAAGAGGCATAAGCCCACAAAAAATCAAAAAGAATGAAAAAGCCCACAAAAGAGGCATATAGCCCACAAAAAACAAAAAGCCTACAAAAGAGGCATATAGCCCACAAAAAATGGCATATAGCCTACAAAAAGAGGTAAAAAAAGTCTAAAAGAGGCTAAAAAAGAGAAAAAACCGTAACGGTAGCCTAGCCGTCTGATGAGACCCTGTGGCAGGGGTCGAAACGGTTTAGCTGTTGCCATGGCAACTGTTGCTATGGCAACTGTGGTCATAGCAACAATCATATCTAAAATTAAGCTCCATTTAGGACAGATATCCAAAATCAAAACTGTAACGGTAGCACGAGACCTCTTGGCAGGGGCATCGGTTTAGCTGTTGTCATAGCAACTGTTGCCATGTCAACTGTTGCCATAGCAACCAATGCCTCAATTCTGGTATAAATTAGCAGAAACCAGAAAAAACTTCATTTGTGTTATTTTTCTTGGTTGAGAACGGTCGGTTGCATACAGCTTATTTTTGCTAGGTTTGGTAATTATATTTAACTACATTATAAAACTTTTAACTAGCTGTTGATACATTTTTTCAAAACTTTATAAAACTTTCCAACCTATTGATTCACTTTTCCAAAAGTTTATAAAACTTTTTCCTACCTGTTGATTCACTTCTCCAAAACTTTATAAAAATTTCCAACCTGTTGATTCACTTTTCCAAAACTTTATTAAACTCTTTTTGCGACTTTATACAAAATGTTTGCTACTTTATAAAACTTTATAAATTTTTTCACAGCTTTTTTAAAACTTTTTGCAACTCTGTTTACAACTATTTGCACGTTTATAAAACTTTTTTAAAACTTTTACAATTAAGAAAACGTTTTGCAATCTTTTTTAAAAATTTTACTACCTGTTGATTTTTAAACAGCCAACAATTAGAACTATTTTAGAACTTTTAGCAACTTTATGAAACTTTTTGCTACTTTCTAAAAGTTTTTCACAACTTTCTAAAATGCAAAAAAATCTGGTTAACTTTGGTTTACTAGCTTAATTAGCAAATTTTTAATAATAATTAGGTAATAGCCATCTGCACTCCGCCAGCTGTGAATGTGGGAGGCTCCGTTCCTCCTCCGACTGTGAATGTGGAAGTCTCCGCTCCTCCTCCGACTGTGAATGCGGGAGGCTCCATTCCTTCTCTGGCTGTGAATGCGGGAGGCTCCGCTCCTCCTCCGACTGTGAATGCGGTAGGCTGCGCTCCTCCTCCGACTGTGAATGCGGGAGGCTGCGCTCCTCCTCCGACTGTGAATGCGGGAGGCTGCGACTGCGGGAGGTCCTGGAACGCCCATTTTATCACTACTAACGGTGCTCCGCCCACAATACGCGATTGTTCCCCGTTTGGTTGAGGGGGGGGGTAGCAGAAAATAGGGCCCCGTTTGAAGTGGGTGGCCAACATCCTATCTGATTGCAGATACCCCATCCCCGTAGGGGGGGTTGAGCAGAGGATTATGGTAGTTTTTGTTTAATTCGAAAATAGGTCCCCATTTGGTGGGGCGGGCAAAAGAGGTCCCCGTTTGGGGCGGGGTCGCCAACAGCCAATCGGGTTCTGCCAATCTTACCCTGATTTGGCGACCCCTCCCGGTCAAACGGGGCCCCCCTTCCGCCTACCCGACCCTACCAAACGGGTACCCCTTTTGGCTACCCCCCTCCCACCAAACCGGGGAACAATCGCGTATTGTGTTCGGAGCACCGTTACGCAATGCACTGAAGAGAAGTATTCTAGTGGCTTATTACTCTTCTTCTATAGTATAAGGAATTCATTATTGACTCTTTTTATAATAGATGCAATCTTACTGGATATCAGAAGTATTTTATGTTTCTTTCAATATTATTATAATCTCATAATTAGTTTTGCTTGGTTTTTAAAGTTACATCCATCCATCCATTCATCCATCATCGTCCGGGGTTTCATCCAATTTTCGGAGTTACTCGGGCCGTAATGTTTGCGAAGTTTTGTCGTGTTTGACATTTCTATTTTGAAGCATTTCCTCGAAATTTATGTGAGAGTCTTGTCTAGCTCAGTTGTGAATTTGGTCAGCAAATTCTGCGTTTGTTGAATATTTTCCTAGTGACTTAGGGTTTGGTACTATATACTGGCATTGAACACCACGTAGTTACTTGTGATCTTAGTCTCGTATAGTCCTAATTTAGTCAACTCATTTTATTTGATAGTATCGTACAGTTTTACTAACAGTGATGGAGTCAAACTTCACACCAGGAATAGAAGACTGCTTGTGATGAACCATTTGCGTCATTTCGAATCACAAATGTTTAATAACAACATTGACTTGATCCATTGCGTGCCGAATATTGGTGGTGCTTCAAAACATACGTTCTGACTTTAGAATCTTATTGCGCTTAATTTTGGAAGGTTTGAGTTTGTGAGATATTTTGTTGTTTTTGTTGAAGTCAAAGTAGCGAGATTGCTTCTCCAGAAGCACTAGAGTGATAGCAAGAGTGCATAATTGCATTATATTTAAGAAGAAAAGTAAGCCACTAGAGGGCTCCTCTTCATTGCATTCCGTTACGGTGCTCCGATCACAATGCTTGGTGGAGGGGGATGGGGGAGTCGAAAAGCACAGCCCTTCCCGTTTGGTGGCGGGTAGCCAAAAGAGGTCCCCGTTTGGGAGGCTAGACAGGCTAGGATTGGCTGAATCTGATTGGCTGTTGGCAACTCTCCCCCAAACTGGGACTATCACTACTACTACTACTACCCCCCCAACCAAACGGGGACCCCTTTCGGCTACCATTCCCTTCCCCCCCACAAAATTGGCGCTGTCGATTTGGACCCCTCCCCACCAACATTCGCGTATTGTGGTCCGAGCACTGTTACGCAATGCTAAGAAGAGGGCTTACTGTTCTTCTATAAAGGAATTAATTGAAATTAATAAAAATTGCAGGGCTCTGATGAATGTTAAATTCTGAATACGTGATCTCCACTTTGTGCCATGCTACGACAAGAATTAAACTTTAGACATTCAAACAAATGCTAGGGATCTTGCTGCTTTGCTACTGTGGCAGACTTGATATGCATACACTCGCAATTAGGACATTGTTAGCATTGTTAGCGCTGATCCGCTGAGTCCAACACGGCGTTTGCAGTCACTAACCCAGCCACAGGATTTTAATTTTACTATTATGTATATTATATTGTGCCCTGTCGGAAGTTGTTAGTTGTAAAATGATTAAAACTAGTCAAACTTTTGTAATTTCTTTAGTTTCAATTGTAAATCCAAGAGAAATTTTGAAAACTTGTCCGACTGAGTTCTATGCACCGTATAATGCTAAGGAGTGGCCCTTGGGTGTTTTTCAGGAATAGCCAATTTAGGATTTTTTTGAAATCTAAATAAGCGCCCACCCGAAAAAACGCCCATGGAAGATGTTTAAAAATCCGCTTTTAATTGCTGTTAATTTTCGATAAATTTGGTAAGTTTTTGCGGAACAAGCTGCCTGGCAAGTGTGAGCTTCTCCCGCGGGTCTGTCCAAAGAGCATAACCATCGTTTGTACAGTTTTGAAATAGCTTAACCAGTCGCTACTCTCCTCACAAACTTGTGGTTTT
The DNA here is from genome assembly GCA_030248195.1 of Trissonchulus latispiculum. Classification (NCBI taxonomy): domain Eukaryota; kingdom Metazoa; phylum Nematoda; class Enoplea; order Enoplida; family Ironidae; genus Trissonchulus; species Trissonchulus latispiculum. The sequence goes on from JASAND010023320.1 coordinate 7,653, forward strand.
AATTCCCATGATCGCGAGCACTAAAAAATTTTAAATTTTATTTTGGTAAGGGGAACCGAAAAATTTTTTGAAAAAAGTTTGCTGAAAACGTGCATACGGGGGTTTTCAGGGATGCTGAACACGAATCCGAAATCCGTTTTTCGATTCAGCTTCTCGTTAGCTCAGTATAAGCTTACATGTTAAGCATACAACTTTAGCTTATACTGAGCTAACGAAACGCTGAATCGAAAATCGGATTTCAGATTCGTGCTCAGCGCCCCTGAAAACCCCTGTATGCACGTTTTCAGCAAAATTTTGTTCAAAAAATTTTTCGGTTCCCCTTGGTCCCCCCTTACCAAAATAAAATTTAAAATTTTTAAAATTTTTTTAAAATTTAAAAATTTTTCAATTTTTGAATTCAGCAGCCTCTAGTATGCACCCATACAAAATTTCAAAGTTATTGGTCAAAAAATCTAAAGTTAGGGCTGGGGGGGAATTGCGCAAGAGACCCAATCCGGTGTGTCGACTACTGATATCATTATGTTTATGATCATGATTATGATCATTATATCATCATTATGATCATTATGTTGTTTAACGATAAACAAACTATATAGTTCGGTTTAGGTAATCTCTTACAAAACCGGCAATAAAGCATCCTTGCCACGAAAATTCTGGGAATTTCATCATTTCTTAGAAATGCCTTACGTTGTTGCTGAATTCATGAGGGATTGCCTAAACCGAACTATATAGTTTTTGTATCGTTAAAAAGATCTCGTTCTACGCAATATAATGATATAAAAATTATTGCTGTACGATTTTTCTAGTTCAAGTTATAGTATTTAATTTGTCGAAAACGCCCGTTTTTTAAAAATGTCAGCGTTGCATGTTTACACGCTGAGAACCCCCCCCCCCCGAGATTTTGGCCTAATGTTTCGAGCATCTTGCCAGCTTATTCTATTAGGAAGAGCTGAGTGGCTTACTCTTGGTATTATAAACTCTTGCTTTCACCAAGAGCACATTGCCAAGGTTTACCAATGCTTCTGATTATTCATTAGGCTTTTGCTAGTTAATTGAGGAAGTTAATCGTTAACTTTAATTGAAGAATTCTAATTAAAGAAGAAATGATGAAAATGTCATCAAACTCCTGTTTTGGCATTGCTACTTAAATTCTTAAAGAAATAAATTTTGCATTAACTAGCAATTAGTTTATAAATCTCAAATTATTCAAGCACTGACTTGAACAACAATGTTTCGATTTGTAATTTATTTTTTAGACTGTCTATGCCTATTTTAAAATAAGTTAATTTTAAAAAGTAGTAAAATTAAAATAAAATTTAACAGTTTGTGTGGTAATCAGATTTCTTAAAAAAATATATAGCTACAGTAGAGCTGAAACATCAATTCACTAGGTTTCATAGCGGGGCCACGTGACAATGCTACTCCGCTAAATTTTAAATTCGAGACAAAGTAGGAAATAGAACTTAGGAAGTAGGCGAACTAAGAAGGCAGCGCATTCGCTCTATCAAAGCGCCAGTATTAGCTCGAAAACTCAAAAATTCGCTATAGTCAATCCTACTTTAGCCTGAACTTAGAATGGCCACCACGTCCACTGACAGTTCTCAAATTTTAACTTAGTTGAGCTTAAATTCTACAGGCATGAATTTTGCTTTTGAATTGGATGAATTACAATTTTTTATTACGTCCACATTGTTTAAAATAAATTTTAATTAATTTTAGCAACGTAATGTCAAATTTCTTAAAAATTTATATAACCGCAGTTGAGCTGCAATATTAATCCACTAAGTATTATGATTTATCTTAAACCTGGTCCAGTAACAACGCTGCTCCGCTAAAGTCTATATTTGAGGCAAAGTAGGAAATAAAACTTAGGAAATAGGAAAACTAAGCCAGACTCGTAGCCGCTCTGTTTGAGCTCTAGCATTAGCGTGAAAATTTTCGAAAAACATTTCGCTACGTTGAATTCTGTGTGTCTTTTGTACCAGTACTTCTTTAGTACATAAAAATTCAGGGGTTTCCTTGTTTAGAACAGTTGTTATATAGGTAGTTGGCGTATAGCCAAGCATAGAAGGTGAAGTAAGAACAAATGGCATGTTCACATTGAATCGAGGTGCATTACCGTCGACGCCTCAAATTGTAGCAATGCCGTTTTAACCGTTTAGTAGTTGTAGCATATTCATGCCCACGAACGCATGCAGACGCTTACATTACGCACGTCGACGCGTGTGTACGCGCGTCTGTTTGCGACAGGAACTATGAATGCACCTTTAACTTTTGTTTTAGATATGAATCACACACTGTAGTGCGAACAGTGCATTTCGCACTAGAATGTAACATGTTTTAGGTTTATTTTCGAGCATTTCGCACTAGAATGTAACATGTTTTAGGTTTATTTTCGAATTTCCTAGTTCAACGTCGCGTAAGCTGAGGACTGTCAAATGAGCTCAAAGTTTGACTACATCAAAAATAGCAATTTTCTGAACCCTGAATGCTTAACACCTGACATCGTACAAATTTCTGGCACAAAGAATTTCGTGACGCTCTACATAAAAGGTTTTCAAATGAAAACAGTACTTTTTCTGATTTCCATGTTCAACACATGCAAGCGTCTGCTTGGGCATGGAATTTCTCAACGAAATTTTGCAGTAATTTTAAAAACTCGTTAAATACACTATTGTTAAAATGGGAATCAAAATCGAAGAAGTCATTAATATAACCCAAACATGGGTCATCTCCTTAGACAAAATTATTATGATGGATGACCCTACGTAAGTGTCTAAATAAGAGCATTTCCCGTTTATTATGCTTTTATTTTGGCAACAAGCTAAAGTTGTTAAGGTTACAGCTATGGTTTTCCCCAATGAAAACGATTGAGCGAAACCAGCATTTATGATGCTTTAGCAGTTTTTAGCAGATACAATAAAACGCAAATACTATTTATAAAACGCATTTTAGTTGAACAACATTACTTTAACTTTAAAAAATCTTTGCGCAAAAATAACAAGCAGGCCCCTAAAAGGGGCATTATTCCTTCCAGGTGTTTAGCACTTTTCAGTGTTAATTTTACACATTTTAGAAGTCCACGGCCTCAAGAATTAATACATTACAAAAGCATGTCAAGTAACTAACTAGCTACAGTGCTCAGCTAACTCATACCCCACAAGTAACAATTAGATAATTTCCTTAAATTTGTATCCACGTTCACTTGCTCAGTGTTTGGTTTGGTCCACTAGCTGCAAACCCCAAGCAATGCGGCCAGTATCAGTCAAAATTGGTCTTTTAAGCTTTCCCATAATATTTCTTTTGATCCCTTGGTTTCCATTTCTAACTGCTAATACAGTGGGTTTACTATGTCGGTCGGTACGCATCAACTTGTTGCAGACAGAAAATTGTAACGTAATGCAGTCTTGTCTCCTCAGTTCTAGCTAACCTCAACCGTCGCTTTCAGCATGTCACTCTTATGTCGCCTAACATTACTGTTATTTTGATCTCAAATTGATTTCAAACCTAATTTGCATATTTTACGCTGCACCAAAAAAATCCCCTAAGCTAGGCCATGTGCTAAAGATAGGCCTACAAAATTCATTTCCTCCATAAACAACGTTGTAACACCATTTTCCGAAACAATAATTCCGTCTCCAGACGGAATAAAAATCTTCAAGCAATGCAGTAAGTAATGGCTTTAGCTAAAGTTGCAACGAGAAGCATAAGCTAGAAATATCCGCCAAGCTCAATACAAAGAACTTCAGATCATTTCAGTTGGATTAATTTTAGACCGCATCAGCCACTTCCATATACGATTTATAAAACGCATTTTAGCTCAACATTTACTTCAACTTGAAGGCACAGGGAGTTGTGACGTTACAAACTTTCTGTTTGCCGGTTTCTGACATATACAGTCCTCTTGAAGTTTTACCTCTCGCCATGACGTGACAATAAAAAGCTTTGTCAAAAACAGTTATCAAGTATTATACAGAGCTAATTATGCAGATTTGAGATAATCAATGAAGATTTTTCTCGTTTTCAGGTGAATTTTATGTTTACCCATCCAGATGGAATGAACTTGAACTCCAGCCTCTAACTATTACCATGGCTGTACTTGGGCAACTGTATTCGAAAGCTGGGCCTATGGATACGATCCGAATTGTCAACTCTTTGCAAATGCCGCTGTGTACGGCGCATTAATGTCAGAAGACGCTGTAAGATACAGAGAGCTATTCGGAGCTATTTCGCTCGAAACAACCGGGAATATAACCATGGATAAGCTGCACAAGCTACTCACCATGCTCAAAATGCTTAATGAAGATCATTGCGACTGTCTAATTGACTGTGTTTACTAGTTATACACTGGTTTTGTAATGCTTTGAGTCAGTTATGATCTTTAGCGATGTAACATTACAATTTCGTCTTTATTTTGGTTTACAAAATCTCTGAATCTACAAAAGCTGAGTAATCGACGAAAGCTTTATAACTACAAGTAAAACGGACTTCAATTGCCTCTGAACCAGAAAGCCCATTTATCGCTATGGGAAAGATATCTGCTGAGGATTCTCATCTTTGATCTCATTAACTAGTCTCAATTTACCTAAAGTTTTGCCAGCAGTTCATTTTCAGATCATATCTGACTCCTGATTGGATCTGATCTGCTACGACAACGTGCGGTGGCCTCAATACAGCTAAGTTTTTAGAAGTATTTTTATTTCGGAAGTTTTCTATTTGTTTCGAAAAATATAAATTTAGATGCAAAGTTAAATCTATTGTTGGTTTTGCTATGATTTCAGTGAAAGGCATAAAAGCAAGACCTCTAACATATCTAAAAGTACAGAATAGCTAGTTAAAATAGCATTTATTACTGTGAACCGAAAAGAGCCAGCCAAAACTGAGTAAATTTAGCTAAATTTGAGTTAGATCAAGCACTGTGGATAATTTAAATAAGAATTTAAAACTCAGATACTTTGAAAACATTAAATGATAACTCCCAGTACATTTTGATATTGTTCCTCCTTGTCTGCTTTGTTTGTCTAATTTAGAATGGTCAAAATTAGCACAATGGAGAGCCTGCGAGCTGCAGGCTCTTGTGCCAACACTTGCATATTATCGAAGCCAGGATAACAACCTGTCATGCGATGGGGACAGAGCTCCTATATTCACACATTCATTACAACTCGCACAATGGGGAGAATGTGTGAAAGGCATTCTCCTGTGCATCACAATGATGACACAATCTGGTGTGAACACAGTTGTCATGGGCGGGAGATAGAGCTAAGTTAAAGCTAAGTTTATTTAGGTTTATTCAGTTTTATTTCAAATATATAATACCGATTGAATACTACATCAGGCGTAGGGGATGAAAAAGGTCCCCCTGTGTCTGGTGTAGTGCTCACAACAACTGTTCACATCTGGATCCAAAAATTTGTTGAAAGCTGGTCTGCTGAGGCTTTACGGCTTTAGGCAGCATATCAAACTGGCAATACTTCTTGGGTCTTGTCTCGTTTACCCCCCCAGTACTCAAAATCCTTAAAACTTGACCAAATGAGCTAAAATTTGGTGTGGGTATGTTTTCGACCACGCTGAGTTCAAATATCGCAAAATTTTTCGATTTCGCGAAATTCGAAATTTTTCGATTTCTAAGGGGGGACCAAGGGAAACCGAAAATGTTTTGTCTTCGATTTTGCTGAAAAGATGTATATAGGGGTTTTCGGGGTCGTAGAACACGAATCTGAAGTCCGTTTTTCGATTCAGCTTTCCGTTCGCTCAGTATAAGCTAAAGCTTTAAGCTTAAGATGTAAGCTTATACTGAGCGAACGGAAAGCTGAATCGAAAAACGGACTTCAGATTCGTGTTCTACGACCCCGAAAACCCCTATATACATCTTTTCAGCAAAATCGAAGACAAAAAATTTTTGGGTTTCCCTAAGGGCCTTTTCGCGCGCGAGTTAAACGAGTTAAAATTAACTCGATCCTTTTCGCGCCAGGGTTAAAAGAGTTAAACGAGTTAATTTTAACTAGCTGGGGTTAAACGAGTTAAACGCGTTTTAACTCGGTGCTCGCGCGAACAGGGGTTAAAATTAACTCGTTTAACTCTACCTGCATTCGCGCGCACATAATGGGTTAAAATCTGCGGAGTTAATTTTAACTCAACCCCTTTTCGCGCGCGAGTTAAAATTAACTCCTTTAACTCTGCAGCAACTTTTCCCATTGAATTTTAACCCTCGATTCTGCACGGGGGTTAAACGAGTTAAAACTAAGGTAGGCCGCCTGAAGACACTACATGTCAACTAAACCAAAAGTGGTATTTTATTTAATATTTTGGCTTGTTTATTATGTTAATACAAGAGTTTTTTGCAAAAATCTTTATTTTTCGGTTCAGAACAAATAAGTAACTGTTACTGCATTTGCAAAATAAGTAGTGTGGAATTATATATAATTGCATAAAATGTGTTGAAAAAAGTCGCGAAATTGATCCTATGAAATACACTATGAAACACTCAAAGTTATTCCTTTTTTGGCATTCAGTTTGGTTAACTTTGATTGGCTGTTTCAGAATACTTCCAGGGTTGATTGGCTAGCGCCACTTCAAAGAGGCGTACATGATTGGTCGGTGCTTACATCCTGTTAGCTTATTAGTCTTCAATTCTTCATGATTGACTGGCTTGTAATGTGAAAAGTTTCGGTCGATTCTGACAAACTTAAGCACTTAGGAATTGCCTTTTTGCTGCGGAACCGTCGTTTACACACATTTTCAAATTACATGGAATTAATCGATATCTAATTATTCGTTAAGTACTGAATGAAACAACTCAAAACTTAAATTCGATGTGCAGAACATGTGTTACAAAGTTATGTGTGGAAATAAGCAGAATCCGTAACCATAACATTATCATGATGTATCCCTTCCTTAAATTGGTTTTAGGGATCCCTGTTCGGTAACAAAGCACGGTGTGAAAGCCATCATGAATGACACCGTGTACTGCACAATAACACCGTTCAAGGAGCAGCTACTTGTTATATTGATCTTTGCTGTGTTGTGTTATGCGACAAATGACTAATTAGTTTTTCCAATATAAAACGTTTAGTTCCAACGCACACCCCCTTTAATATTGCATAGTCGACTATTTTGCTAAAGGTTAGCTACTTCAGGTTTAAGCTTTGGCTAGAAAAACATATCCAATCAAACTGCTGCGATGGTCTTACGGTAGTTTGGGCTCCATCTAGATTGTGCTTTGCTGATAGCAAATTAAACATTTGTGCATAGATGCTTAATGTTTAATCTCTACAAAATAAGGAATAACAAGTATTTTTTCAACTAGTAGCACTATATAAAAGAGGAATATTAAACCACCGAAATTCATTCAAGACAAGGCGGAAGCATAGTTTGCCGATTATGTTGAACACTGCTTTAATCTGAACGCACGCATGGAAAGAATGCAAACGAATCGGCAGAGCTAAACGAGTTAAAATTAACTCTTTTAACCCCTGTTCGGGCACTCAGCGAGTTAATTTTAACTCGCCCGATTTTAACTCGTTTAACTCTGCTCGTTTTAACCCTGCTAGGGTTAAAAGATTTAAAACAGGCAGGGTTAAAATTAACTCGCTGAGTGCGCGAACAGGGGTTAAGAAATTTAACTTTAACTCGTTTAACTCTACTCGTTTAACTCGCGCGCGAAAAGGCCCTTAGTCCCCCCTTAGAAATCGAAAAATTTCGAATTTCGCGAAATCGAAAAATTTTGCGATATTTGAACTCAGCGTGGTCGAAAACATACCCACACCAAATTTTAGCTCATTTGGTCAAGTTTTAAGGATTTTGAGTACTGGGGGGGGGGGTAAACGAGACAAGACCCTACTTCTTAATTACCGTTACAGATACAAATTCCATCATTTTTTGTTGGTGCTTTTCAAGACCGCAATTTTCATTGTTTCCTATATGAGAGCTCGCCCACCCATCCCGCTCCTATTTCTGCAGCCTGTTTTGTCCGTAAGCCTAACGACACGCAGGCACACGTAATTTTCAGCCATCGTAGTTGCTATTACCAAGCGGGGGGCAGTTGTCATCGGATGAACGATCTCAACTGCCTTGGGCGTGACTGAAATAACCGTATGGTAGCACCGCCTGAGGATATGTTTCTGTCCGTGATCTTCGTCTCTCCGCCTCTTGACTGCGGTCTGCGGAGAGCAGCACTGACGGGCCACGCTGTGTGCCTAAAAAGTGGTTGGGCCCAGGCCAAAAACATATCCGACTCCTGATCCTGATCCTGATCGCAAATAATTTGGATGCGTTTTTGTTGGGAATCACAATGACCAGCTGTCACCCCAACTCTTATACCTTCCTTCAGCCATCTATGCGAAGTTTGTGTTTGCTCTTTCGTGACAACTAAATTTTAAGGTTCAACTTAACCGATTGAGCTCAAAGTTGGTATGGGTGCATTTTAATACATTTCTGAATGATCTGTGACAAACATTTTAAACTTTAAAAATTTAAATTGTTAAGATTTTTGGGGGACCAAGGGAAGGGGAATTCGCTGCTAACGCCCTTCTCGCCTCCAATTTCTCTGAAAAGTTGCTTACAGGGGTTTTTAGGGTGGCTGATCAGGAATCTGAAGATCCAGCTTTTCGTTAGCTAGAAATAAGCTTAAAAGTTAAGTTCGGTTAAGTCATGCAAATTTTTAAACACAGGTATGTGTATACGGAAGAATCCTCGAATACACGTAGTTGTGTTTACACTATCTGCACAGACCAAACTAAAGCGATTTTTTTTATTTTTTAAACAAAGCAGCTCCGTTACAGGTTACAACCAATGACCCTCCTTGACGCATATCCCTTTCCTATCCAGTCCTGTACGCGCTAGAGCTGGAAGATTATAAACAAGCAGAGTGCAGAGTATGAAACCAAATTCGAGATTAAATGAAATGTGGATATTTGAAATCGGCAAGAATGTTTTGATTATCATCCAATAAAACTTTAATTTTCTGCGAATTAAACACGGCCTATTTAGCTTTCCAGCTACAACTCGACAAGTTAACAGTGAGCTAGATAGTGTAGTTTAGGAACCTTCGCGCGGTTTAACCTATCTTAAGTATAATCTACCATCCTTGTCCATTTACCCCATACTACCCAACTATCCAAACACAAGATGCCACAAAAGCTTTTATTAGCGTAATGAATAACATAACACAACACTCAAGAATATTTAAATTTCTAAAGAAAAACTTTTCCACTTTTCAAGGTAAACACAAAGACTCAGAAGTTTATCCCAGAAACTAAAGTTGGAATCGAAACTCTAAGCTCAAATAATAACCACGTCACAAATACGAGCAGTAGGGTACGACAGAATAAAAGCCTAAAAATAATCACTGCGAAAACAACGACAAGTAAAACCATAAGTTATATAGTGCAAACTTAAGCAATAAAAACTGCACATCAAAATGTAACACGGAACGCAAGCTACCAAAGTAACACAACAACGACAACGCTACAACACTGTGTAATTAGACATAATAATTAGTATAATTTCAGTTAATTAATTAGCTTCCTTCTTCCATCTAACTCTGAAAAAGGGATCGGGTGAATTCTTCGTAGTCCAGAGCACCCTGTATAGATCTGCCGCTCATGGGATCAACGTAGGGCTTCATGTGCTTAATACAGTACTCGGCCTGTTCCGGGCTCAGGTTCTGAAAACAATACCAAACAAAAAGATAAACCAGAAACATTCCAAATAAAAGATTAAAGAAACAAATTCTTAATAAACACACAAGACAAATCGGCTAATGTGTCTCGGCGTAACTATGGATCTATTTCTCTGAAGTTCATAATGGTCGGATTAAACGCGTACTCCAGTTACACAACAAAGTTTAACTCCAATAAAAGTTCCTTTTCTAGCTATTGCATGTAAAAACTGTGCAATCTAGTCGATCAAAAGCCATACGCCAACCACAATGACCTATTTTTCAGCACTAGACGGACAGTATTAACTAAACTGTAATCAATCAGAAAAAGCTTTACTGTATATTATAATTTACTGCTTAATTACTTGATACAAAAGGCATGCACTGTACTATCTATGTAAGCTACACTTACAGCATAGAGTTCCTCGGCCGTGACATAGGGTCTAAATTCAGCGGAGAGGGCTCGGAAAGCGTTCAGCGAAGCTCTTCAAAACTTTCATTATTGTGGAAATTAAACAGAAGGACAATATTTATTAATTAGAGTTTAGTTTTTCTAAATAGTTCACGCTGAATTTCGCAATTTTGACATTATGACTAGCGGGGTCCCCCTGATTTTGCTTGCGCAATGCGCGGTCCCCCCGGAGATTAGGGTGTACCTGGTACACCCTCGGTACACCCCCTTGCGCATGTACGACTCTAATACCGAACTGCATTGGTCCAAAAACTTTGTAGTGGTGTGGCATTCGACTGTTGGTTAGTAGAGCCAAGAGTAAATGAGAGCAAGAGGATTAGAGTGAGACACTCAGCTCTTCCTAGTGCTTTAAGCCTGCAAGATGCTAGGCGCATAAAGGCCGGAATCTGGGGGTAGTACCGCTTAACGTTTTTACCAACTGCAATCAGTGCCTGCGATCTTTTTTGTTGTTAAAGCGTTACTTAAAGTTCTGCCATGGTAAAACCTGACGTATCAGTTAGAAAGAATCTGGATGTTTTATTCTGGCATAGTACAGACAGCTACTGATATTACAAGATTGCAGGAACATTTCCAAACAAACAAGCAACCAAACAAATTGCGTAACAAATCGTACAGTAATAGCACTGAAACAATGAGACATTGTAACGAAACTACTCATCTACCTGGGGCGAACTGAGGACAGGTCACTATCCACCACCCTTCCACCAAGCAACAATGTACCATACCGCATTTACATTGACCTTCACTTGTTGTGATTCTTGTTAACTGATTAATATGCTTCTATGCATTTAGTAGTTATTTGCTATATAAATATATTTGATGATGGCTGGTAGTCGATCTGTGCTTGACTATGCATCGGATGATGTCTCCCACATGGAAGATCCTTTAGTCAATGTAAGTCCCGAAATTTTCAACAACACCTACGTGTATGCTGCTTACGAACCGGCTGATTCCTGGACGCCTCGCCGTGGCGGTGCGGCGCTCTTCTGGGTACCGGTTGGATTCTGGAATACCTTTGGTAGACCTTACCGGTGACTCTGATACCGACGAGGTTCAAGATCTAACTGGCACCTCCCGTGGAATGGACGTGGACAATGCTCCAGTGCTACTGGTTGATCTTATGTCGGATGCGGAGACTGAAGGTACCAGATTTTGCTTCCAAATATGTTCTTATCAAATTTTAGTTTAGTTGAATTAACTAAGTGTGTTCACTGTCTGCACACCTCTCCATGCTGTTAGATATGATTTGAGCTTGAGTTATCAGGAGATTTTATTCATGGGCAGTTTGTCACTGTTGTAGTTGCTGTGTGATGTTTTATGAATTTATGAATTTAATAGCGTATTAATTTATTATATTGTGGATCTGTTTAAAGGTACTGTTTAATCGTTTTATGTACCGGGAAGGTGGATCCTCTCATTTGGTGATCTGAGCCTATTTCAGAAACCTCCTTGAAAAGTCTCAGTAACCAGTATGGTTTTCTATACATTCTGTAGCATGAAATAAAAATGATGCTTTTTATTTCAGCCGGTGCTGGAAATAAAGATGGAACGGATTTGCGTACTCCGCCAACTTCTATCCTTCCAATTTATTGTCCCAGTTTTCCAGATTGGCGTCCTCCTGCCGCTGGTGCTCCCTCCGGCTATTCTCAGGTGTCAGGTTTGCCTGCGGATGCAACCGAATACACTGAGGACATAAAGCGTTCGCTCCAAAGTTTGCTAGGCTACTCTTCGGATTCAGATCCTGAACCTGAACAGTTCACTGTTACTCCGGAAGGTCGCGTAGAAAAGTTGTCTCCAGGTATATACCTTAATATTAATTTTTCATCGTACGTGTTAACTTCGTCGATTCTGTTGGCTGCCGCCGGTCTTTAAGTTGGTAGTCTTCTTGAAGTTAAATAGGAAATGGATTAGTTCTAGGATTACTGTTTACTGTATAAATTAATTTCTTTTCGAACGTAGTTTGCTCACAGTTTACGGGGGATATAAAATTGTCTAGTAATTTGCAGAAAGAGCAAAAAAATGCATTGTTTATATAGACGTGTTTGATTTCAATGGTGAAAAAATTCTATCTTGGCTGTTTTTCTATCTGACAATTTGTCTGTTTTGTTACAGAGCCAGTGCCAGTTCCGTCCGCCCACCTTCGACCAGGATTTGGAACCGCCAACGCCATTCTCCGCCTGTTTCGCAAGTCGCGATATTTCGCCCGGAAAAGCATCGCTTCAGCTCAATCGCGCAGCCCACTGCCTGGATCAAGTAGTCCAAATTGATTTTGGACTTTTAACATTTTGATTCTTCTGTTTTTGACTTTATATCCACTAGTTCTGTGAATCTGTTGTGAGTTGGGTTGTCAAAGGTTTGAACTTTTTGAGTTTAATATGAATTGCAAAATCTGAGAATCGGGAGCTTGTGATTGATAACGATGATTGAGCTTCGATGTTTCTTTGCTGTTCTTGTTTTGCTGTATGGGATCAAGCTTTTTCATATTTTTTTCTGATGTTTGGTTCTCGGTTTCTTTTTCAGCTTTCCATTTTCGGCAGCCAGACAAAATTTTCCAAAGTTAATTATCATTTATCAGCTTTAATGTGTTTTGGCGAATCTTTTTGCATTAATTTTAGTGTATTTATTGTAATTGGTATTTGAAATCTTTTGAGTAACTTTGGTATGGGTATGTTTTCGACCAAACTGATTGTAAATATAGCGAAATTCTTTCTATTCTATGTTTTTCACAATTTTCGATTGCTAAGTGGGAAACGATGAACCTGGTAAAACCCAATTTCATGAAAATATTATTGATTGGGATTTAACTAATTGAGCATTAACTGCTAGTTCTCAAATTTTAACTTAGTTGAGCTTAAATTCTACAGGCATGAGTTCTGCTTTTGAATTGGATGAATTAAAATTTTTTATTACGTCCACATTGTTTAAAATAAATTTTAATTAATTTTAGCAACGTAATCTCAAATTTCTTAATAATTTATATATCTGCAGTTGAGCTGCAATATTAATCCACTAAGTATTATGATTTATCTTAAACCTGGTCCACGTAACAACGCTGCTCCACTAAAGTCTATATTTGAGGCAAAGAAGGAAAACTTAGGAAATAGGAAAACTAAGCCAGACTCGTAGCCGCTCTGTTTGAGCTCTACGGTACGTTGAATTCTGTTTGTCTTTTGTACCAGTACTTCTTTAGTACGTAGAAATTCAGGGGTTTCCTTAGCTTAGAACTGTTGTTATATAGGTAGTTGGCGTATAGCCAAGCATAGAAGGTGAAGTTAGAACAAATGGCATGTTCACATTGAATCGAGGTGCATTACCGTCGACGCCTCAGATTGTAGCAATGCCGTTTTAACCGTTTAAAAGTAGTTGTAACATATTCATGCACACGATCGCATGCAGACGCTTACATGACGCACGTCGACGCGTGTGTACGCGCGTCTGTTTGCGACAGGAACTATAAATGCACCTTTAATCTTTTGTTTTAGATATGAAGCACACACTGTGTGCGAACAGTGCATTTCGCACTAGAATGTAACATGTTTTGGGCTTATTTTCGGATTTCCTAGTTCAACGTCGCGTAAGCTGAGGACTGTCAAATGAGCTCAAAGTTTGACTACATCAAAAATAGCAATTTTCTGAACCCTGAATGCTTAACACCTGACGTCGTACAAATTTCTGGTACAAAGAATTTCGTGACGTTCTACATAAAAGGTTTTCAAATGAAAACAGTACTTTTTTTAAGTTTCCATGTTCAACACATGCAAGTCTCTGCTTGGGCATGGAAATTCTCAACGACCGCACGAAATTTTGTAGTAATTTTAAAACCTTGTTAAATACACCATTGTTAAAATGAGAATCAAAATCGAAGAAGTCAGAAATATAACCCAAACATGGGTCATTTCCTTAGACAAAATTATTATGATGGATGACCCTACGTAAGTGTCTAAATAAGAGCATTTCCCGTTTATTATGCTTTTATTTTGGCAACAAGCTAAAGTTGTTAAGAGCTATGGTTTTCCCGATGAAAACGATTGAACGAAACCAGCATTTATGATGCTTTAGCAGTTTTTAGCAGATACAATAAAACGCAAATACTATATATTTATAAACGCATTTTAGTTGAACAACATTACTTCAACTTTAAAAAAATCTTTGCGCAAAAATAAAAATCTTCAAGCAATGCAGTAAGTAATGGGTTTAGCTAAAGTTGCAACGAGAAGCATAAGCTTGAAATATCCGCCAAGCTCAATACAAGAACTTCAGATCATTTCAGATGGATTAATTTTAGATCGCATCAGCCACTTCCATATACGATTTATAAAACGCATTTAGCTCAACATTTACTTCAACTTGAAGTTTCCTGAGACAATCATTGACAGACAAAATAAAAATCTGCCGTGCTGTAGGTAATGACTTTCGCAAGAGTTACCGAGTGGCAGAAACATTGAGGTGGTAGCATAAAAACTTCCGCTCAGCTCAACACAAAGCAATTCAGATCTTTTCAGAGCCTACTTGTTTAATTTAGATCGCATCTGCCAGTTCCACAAAGAACGATTACGAAGGTCGAGATCAGCTATCAGTAGACTCTCTCCAAAGGATGCAGGCCTACCTCCGCACTGACTATAAAGGAGTCAGCCCACGAACTGATGCTGCGGCTTATTAACGATGGGCACGATTCAAACGTGATTTTGTCTTTAACAGGATGACAAATTTTGAGCACAGTTCAACAAATACCAGTTTTCCACTCAGAGTTTTGTGGCAGGCCTTGCCTTGGACAAGACTTATTTTAGCTTAGTCCTCATATACTTTCAAATTACAGTTAAATTTTGATAACGTTTCTAATAATCCATGAAGGTACAGGGAGTTGTGACGTTACAAACTGTCTGTTTGCCGGTTTCTGACATATACAGTCCTCTTGAAGTTTTACCTCTCGCCATGGCGTACTAACAGTAAAAAGCTTTGTCAAAAACAGAGAGACGCAGTTATCAAGTATTATACAGAGCTAATTATACAGATTTGAGATAATCAATGAAGATTTTTCTCGTTTTCAGGTGAATTTTATGTTTACCCATCCAGATGGAATGAACTAGAACTCCAGCCACTAACTATTACCATGGCTCTACTTGGGGCAACTGTATTCGAAAGCTGGGCCTATGGATACGATCCGAATTGTCAACTCTTTGCAAATGCCGTTGTGTACGGCGCATTAATGTCAGAAGACGCTGAAAGATATAGAGAGCTATTCGGAGCTATTCCGCTCGAAACAACCGGGAATATAACCATGGATAAGCTGCACAAGCTACTCACCATGCTCAAAATGCTTAATGAAGATCAGGGCGACTGTCTAATTGACTGTGTTTACTAGTTATACACTGGTTTTGTAATGCTTTGAGTCAGTTATGAACTTTAACGATGTATCATTACAATTTCGTCTTTATTTTGGTTTACAAAATCTCTGAATCTAGAAAAGCTCAGTAATCGACGAAAGCTTTATAACTGCAAATAAAATGGGCTTCAATTGCCTCTGAACCAGAATGCCCCATTATCGCGACTTTCTAGTAGCGATAATGGGTACTTAAAACGAAAGTATATAATACGAACATCATGAACAGCCTACGCTTATGCTAATCTTTTACGATTTAGTTCAAATTTGCTATTGGTGCAATTTCATAACATTTCTGATCTCTGATTCTGATTTCTGACTTCTGTCAAGTTTTAAGAATTTTGAATGATGGGGGTAATCTGGAAGAGACCCATCCGAACAATGTTTTGATTCCAATTTTGCTTTAATGATGCATATAAACTTTTTCGGGACGCTGAACATGAATCTGAGATCAGGTCACAAATGAACGAGGGGGGATGGCGCCAATACGCCCACAACAGATGCCGAAAGTTGCTCCTACCGGTATAAGAAATTTGGCTACAAGGAGTTAAAACAGTGGCAAAAAATAGGCTTCCAGAAGTCAAATAATCAAAATTTTTCGGTTTCGCCGGAAATTATAAAGAAACATCGCATCATTATTTTTGTTAAAAAACGCCCGAAAACTGTAGTTTTTTGTAAAAAATGCTATTTTTGCCGAAAAACTGCAGTTGTTAAAAATTGGCTAATTCTAGCTTACAAAGCTACAATGTGGCAAAACTGCTTCCACAAGTGGTAGCAGCTATACAGTTATGACTATATTCACTCGAAAGATCTCATTGAGCTTCATATTTTTGCTTTTTAAAGGAACTTTCCAGCTTATCTCTACCGTGAGATATAGCCGATTTTCATGTTTTGGCGTCGAAAACTTGTCATTTTTGCAGAAATCAAATAATCTATCATTTCTTGAACTACGCAAGCCGTAAAATCAAACTAATGGCGTCTGTCTGAAGGTCTCATAGGGGCAAATTATCCGACGCATGATCGTATTCCAACTGCTATCCTGTAGGTTGCTATCATAAAAATGTAGTTTTCGCAATAACATGACGAATTTTTCCAAAGATTGTGGAGCATTCACCATGCAAGCTGGAGGGCTGCTACTTTACAGATGAGTTCTGCACAAATATACCCAGGAACGTTTTTTTAGTTGCCCCAATTGCTGCTTTCTAGCTAAAGCAGTCGCATGACAAATTTGGAAAAAGTAGGCAAAATACAGGTTACGCACATATTTAAGCTTATTTCTCCATAACGAAGAGCGATTTCACAATAAATAAAAAATCGTCTCCAGCTATTTGATAGAGGTATCGAATGATATAACCGATGTCTCGCGCAAAAATTTACTTGAGTCTGCAAAAAATCTGGAACATTTATACTTCTTCTAAAATGTGTTAAAAATATTTTAGAAAAGCAACATTAGTTTCATAGTATGACTTAAAAAGAGAAATGAACCTCCCGTAGCGCAGTGGTTTCTTACTGCGCTACAAGTGGAGAATCATGTCAAGTCTAGAGCTTGAACAAAAAATAAGCTCTAGCACCGTATTTCAAATATCCCTCCTGGGCAATTTACCGAGATTGTCAAGGGGTGGCCGCCTGCTTGGTGGAGGTGCCACAGCACCTCCATTACGGTGGATGAATGGACGTACTGATAGCCTTGTAGAACACCTCGGGTAATTGCTATGGCAATTATTCAGTGTCAGCATCCCCCTTCCCTCAAAAATGCATACGTTCTAAGCTGGCACTACCCCTAACCGGAGCACCGACTGGGGTGAGGTGGCTGTAAAAAAAGAGAAAATGACAAGCTGCATTTTGAACTAAAAACGGCTTCTTAACTCCAAGTAATGAATGAGTAAAATGGTGCAAACTTTATGTGACCAAGGGGGATCACCATCTTAAGAGTAATGTTAAAGAGATATATGTTGCAAAATATAGGATTTTAAATATTCGGCAAGAAGCCGTTGCCGATTATTCATAATCGGCAAATTTGCCGATTATTCATAAATGGCATATTCGGCATAACATTTATAACACGGGTTTTTCCAGATTACCCCCCCCCACCACTAAAAATTCTTAAAACTTGACCAAATGAGCTGAAATTTGGTACGGGTATGTTTTTGACCACGCTGAGTTTAAATATCGCAAAATTGTTCGATTTCGCTAAATTCAATTTTTTCAATTCGCAAGGGGGGACCAAGGACAAGCGAAACATTTTTGTCTCCGATTTTGCTGAAAAGTTGCATAGAGGGGATTTCCGTGCCACAGAACACGAATCTGAAGTCCGCTTTCGATTCAGCTTTTCATTAGCTTAAGCGCACAACTTTAGCACATATCAAGCTAACGAAAAGCTGAATCGGAAAACGGACTTCAGATTCGTGTTCTATGGCCCGAAAAACCCCTCTATGCAACTTTTCAGCAAAATCGGAGACAAATCGGACAGTCCTTGGTCCCCCCTTGCGAATCGAAAAAATTTAATTTAGCGAAATCGAAAAATTATGTTATATTTGAACTCAGCGTGGTCAAAAATAGAGATGCACCGGGGCCGCCACTACCGGGGCCGGGCCCGGGGCCTGCAATTTAGGGGTCCAGAAAGAAAGTTGAAGCTTCACTGCAACAACAAGTATTATTTTGTAATATCGATATATACATATACGTATGCCTATGCCATATTTCTTTCAAAATGTCTTTACGTTTTTAATTAATATTATAATTTCATAATATGTATATACCTACCTACGATATAATACTTACCTATTTCACATACGTATGGGGTGCGTGTGTGTGTGTGTGTGTGTGTGTGTTATTACAGTTACTTTGTTATTACAGTGACTAGCTAATTATTGCTTAATATTCGATTCTGAGAGGATATATACACAGTGTATACACACATATATATCTATTTGTTGTACATTAAAGATAAATAATATAATAGTTTATATATAATATAAAATACTAAAAGAAATTTGTCATCAGTTTAATTTTAAATTATTGGTATATACGTACGTACTGGTATATGGTACGTACTCTGAGGAACATTAATCTCAGATAGACTGATCCCTTGGAACACTTAATGAAACCTAGCATATTTATGCTGCAAACAAAAACATATAATAGCCTAACCAAAATTGTCCAGTTGAACGGTAAAGCTATTTGTGAAACAAATAACACTTAGCTAGCTGTTGGCTTAAGGTTCTAGTTTAGGCGGGAAGGGGGCGGGGAGGAATAGGAAATGTTACTCCACCCTATTAAAAATTTCCAAATTTTGGGTCTTGTCTCGATTACACCTGCCACTCAAAATTTGACCAAATGACCTAAAATTTAGTATGGGTATGTTTTCGACAACGCTGAGTTCAAATATAGTAAACTTTTTTGAATTCAAAAAATTGATTTTTTTATTCGCAAGGGTGCCACTGAAACCTAAAAATTTATTGTCTTTGATTTTGCTGAAAAGTTGTACATATATTTTGGGTTTTTTCTGGGTCGCAGAACACGAATCTGACGTCCGTTTTTTCCTGAAGTTTCCAGTTTACCAAGATAATTTTTGTACCGAAAATTTATAGTTTACTTTTTAAACTATGCCAAGTTCCCAATTTTATAAATTCAATTTCGCCCACAAATCAATATTTCTGGCGGGAAAAATTTTTATGATTGCATTCATACTGCTATTTTAGAATGGCCGACTTAAAAAGTCTGTTATCTGGAATTACTTTGACGTCAATGAGTCGGATGAGTCAAAGGTTAACTGCAAAAAGTGTAATAAAGCTATCAGTCGAGGTGGGAAGGATCGATCAAGTTGGGGTCAAAAGGGGATGATCAAGCATTTGAAGACTCATGGGAACCAGTTTGCCAGCTACGAAAAAGGATAAACAAGATGCTGCTGATCGAGCAACGCGAAATAGGTGCGATGCCATACGCATTCTATCACCGTCGGCAAGTCAGTCTACCCTGGAAGAAGCCATGGTGCCATTGTGGGACATCGATAATCCTCGATCGGCCGCTACCATCACCAAAGTTGCAGAATTCATTTGTCTGGATAATCAGCCAGTATCCGTAGTAGAAGATGAAGGCTTTGGCAGACTTCTTCACCATCTGCAATCCAAATTCAAGTGTCCAAACCGGAAGCATTTCTCTGAAACAGTAATACCACCAACGTATCAAAGCGTTAAAGAAAAAGTGCGAAACTTCCTTGACAAAGAGCTCTATATGTCTGTCACCACTGACATCTGGTCATCTGCAGCGAACGTCAGCTACATCAGCTTCACTGGTCATTACATCACCGAATCATTTGAAAGAAAGGAAGTTGTTTTGGGTTGTAGCTGCTTCCCCGCGAGCACACTGGGGAAGCTGTTGCCGAGAAAGTGCAAGCCCTCCTAAGCATACACGGAATTGATTCGAAGGTGCACTGTGTTCTTCGTGATAGCGGGTCCAACATTGTGGCAGCATTCGACAAATCCGATCTGAGCAGCATTCCCTGTATGGCCCACATTGTCTAAAATGTGGTTAAAGATGGCATACTTAAGGGAGAATCGCCTATTGAAACAATGATTACTAAAGCCCGAAGCCCGGTTGGCCACTTCAAACACTCCCCGAAGGCAACCAACCGGTTCCAGCAAATCCAGAAGGCTTGCATGCCTGCTGGAAAACAGCACAATTTGATCCAATCAGAGCCTACCCGTTGGAATACAGATTACTATATGCTGGAAAGACTGATAGAGCAGAGAGAACCGGTGGATGCAGCCTTGGCCAGCGATACCTTTGCTTCAATGCGGTCTGACCAGTGGGAACTAGCTTCCCACGTGGTCGAACTTCTGGAGGCGTTTGAAGATGTGACAAGAAAGATGTCACAGTCTGACGCTTCAGCGTCTCAGATTATTCCATTTGTCGAAGTCCTGAAGCTTTCACTACAAAAGTCATTGGAGTGCAGCAACTATCTCAGAACTGCTCGGGAGAAGATGTTGCAAGGTGCAAAATAGCAAAATTTCCTGTTTTTATTGTAATTCGTAAAAGGTAAAGGTTTACCCCAGGAGATATCTCCGTCCTGCCACAGGCACAGACTCTTATTGCCTCCCCACCGTGGTGGTACCCATTTACCGACCATTTAAGGATGAATAGTTGTTTCAGCAGGATTCGAACCTCGGACGAACCAAGGGCACTGCAGGGCAAAAGGGTAGAAAGCAGAAGCAAGACAAGTGACTTCAGTGGGAATTCAACCAACAGTCTCTGGTGTACACTGTCGTTTAGCATTAAACTCTGTAAATTCTGTTAACTTCTGAGTTCAGACTAGACACATCTTTTGCATTTATGTATTAAAAAATATTTCTTAACTTTCTCAACAGCAGAATAACAGAGTATAATGCAGTAATAATAGTGAAATCTTTCTAGGCCTAATCCGTCGCACCGATGCGGTCATGACCAATCCTGTTTGCTACATGGCCACCCTGCTAGATCCTCGGTACAAGCTGAATGCTCTCAGAGGTTGTGGCATTGACTTCAGAGCCAAGACGGAGTTGATTATGGAGTGTGCCAACAAATTAGCAGCAATGTCTGATTCACTCCAGACCACTGCGCGTGATTCGGACAGTCAATCTCCTTCGGAGATATCGGATACCGATGAAATACCTATAAAACGCAAAAAGCGAGCAGGGTTCGACCAGTTGATGGGAGTAAGAAAACAATGTCATATATATAAATTTTGCTAGACCGTAAATGTGCATTTGTGCCAGTTATACGTAGCGAAGTGTTCTTTGAAGTTGCAATAGCAGTAAGGATATGCGACTGACTTGCAGTAACAATGCACCTGAAGTGCTCTATATACGTACGTAGCAGTATTATAGTGACTGTAGAAATACGGACGAATAGTAACCCGAGATCTGCTATCTCTTATGTGCATTTGTATTTATTCAGGAATTGTTGCAAGGTTCTCCCGGACGGCAGACTAAATCACAGCATAATGCAGGGGCAGAGACCATGGTGGAGGCTTACATAGGTAGGTAACCAACATTAAGCATAATAAGTAAGAATGTGGTATATACTTTTTTGATACGGTGTATCTTGTCCGAATATCTATGTATCTCGCCTGAATACTGTCCCGTAATGGGAACCCAGAGCAGACGAAGTACAGCAGTAAACCAGGTAGAAGAGCACAGCATCTTTCGACACTATGCCTCTGGCGCAGATGGGGGAAACGTACGTACGTACGTTATTTGCTTAGAAAGCGGATCAATTATATATTCGGCTGGGTGACTGTCTTACCTGACGTGTTATGCGGTCGTTCATGTATTTTTAATCTATTAGCCATGATTTTTGCACACTGAATAAGTTCGTATCTGCTTATTTGTAGCGGAGAAGGTAGATCCCAACTGCGATCCACTGGATTTCTGGAAAGTCAAAGCTGCCGTTTATCCTGTATTAGCTGAATTAGCACGGAAGTACCTGTCTGCCCCACCTGCAACCGTAGCCAGTGAAAGATTATTCAGTTCCTCGGGGGTGATTTGTTCCGATCCCAGAAAATGTGGAAATGCTTGTTTATTTGTCTAAAAACCTGAAAGCCGTTGGCTTTGACTATTAAGTGAACACTAGTACGGGCAACATTGTATGCGTAAATACGAATCTCAGCTATACATCCGTTGTTAATTCGTGTATCAGTATGTGCGTATAACATTTTGCAATAAATACTTCAGTAATGCTTGGCGTTCCATAATAATTAAAGGCTATGTTTAAGTTATGAAAGGTAGACTACCTACATCTAAATAAGTATATACGTTGACAGAAACTGTATCAAAGAAAGAAATATTGCAGGATTCATACGTAGCGGTAACAATAAATACGAATACGTATATACATCAGGAAGCTTACGTAAATTTGGCAATAAGAAGATGATGGACTAGTAGCTGAACCTAAGTTATCGAGGCCCCGGCCCCGGTGGCTCCGAAACCACCGGGGCCGGGGCCTGACTACCGGGGCCGGGGCCGGAGCCGGGGCCTGGCCCTGGTGCATCTCTAGTCAAAAACATACCCGTACCAAGTTTCAGCTCATTTGATCCAGTTTTCAGAGTTTTGAGTGGTGGGGGTAATCTGGAAATGAGAAAGACCCCAATGTTCTATAATGCAGGCAGGCAGGCAAGGGATCACCAAATCAAAACTGATTTTATATTCGGATTCAGCAGGCCGAAGAACAGCTCCCTATGAGTACCTTTCGGCAAAATCGGAGCAAAATTTTTAATCCCATTTTTAACTGCACATATGCATAGTTAGCTTTTCTGGACTAAAGAACAAAACTTGTGTCTTAACAAAAACTGAGTCGGCACACTAACCGGAAACCAAAACCTCGAAACTCAGTTTAATCCTATTGAAGCACAATAATTGGTCAAAAGTTCGGGAAGGCTAGGGGTTGCCAATCTTGAATGGAATGAAATGAACAACCCCCCCCCCCACAGTACGCAAACATCAAAGCGTGATTCTGTTTGCACATTAGTACTGTGGAGCCACCTCCCGGATTGCACCTGTTCGCCCCTAAACCCTACTACTTACAAAACTGGAGAAACTGCACAGCAAACATTCATAATATCATATTATACATACTCCAGAATACGTAAACAGACGAACGTACGCTGCTCAGTTGCACTGGACACTTTTCTTCACATCTTTCAATCCTGATTTCAACCTTTCTGGGTTGCTGTCGCACACGTATGGTTGCTGATATTTAACACTAGTATATTGGACCTTAGCCAACATGCCTGACAATGAGGATCGAACCGCCGAGTTTTGGATTAAGAAGTAGAACGCTCTACCACTTGCGCCACGCCCCGGGCATTGAGGGTATGTTATTACGCTGATTTCAATCCTTCTGGGTTGCTGATATTTAACATACTCCCCTTGGAATACATAATTGGAATTCGGCCTCGAATTTCCAGGAATTGCAGGTCGGGTCCTCAAATCAAAGTGCCAATGTGGTGGCGGCTCCCCGGCTGCCTCCTAAACCTGAGGCCATATTTATAGCTCATTCTTCTTCAAAGCCGGGAGCCTTTATATCAAATAAAGAACCATATAACCATATACTATAACCCTTAGCGCCACAAGGACCACCATATAAACCAAATCAACTATCTCATGGACCTGAAATTACACAATTCACAGGCATCACAAACGACTTCATCTCCTCAGAGCGGTAAGGACACGTCACGTGAAAGGTTGAAATCAGGATTGAAAGATGTGAAGAAAAGTGTCCAGGGCGGGGATCGAACCACCGAGCTTTGGATTATGAAGTGGAACGCCCTACCGCTGCGCCACACCCCCGGACGTTGAGAGTAGGTTATTACGCTGATTTCAACATTTCTGGGTTGCTGATCTTTAACACTAGAGTATGAACTAATTAGCATTTTTTGAATCTGAAGCATTTTTATCGATTTAGTATCCGCCATCCAGTATCCGGATATAGACCGGATATGGTTTTAGCGGATTCCCCTTCTCCTGAGGTTTCTAAAAGTATATACTTTATATAGACTAACTTTAAAGGTTAGGACAGGCACTCACAGTTCGGTTCCAGTACGTTTCGGTCAGACTTTAGTCATTATGGATATGCTGTTGTGTATACCCTCCATTATTAGGGTGGTCTAAGCCTAGAAAGCCAACCATGCTTGGCTTAATATTAACACCAAACAACTTTATTCAGTTTAATATTTGCTGTTGACGTTACGTTTAACTCCCGTTAACTTTTCTTAATTTCTGATTTTCAATGGAAGGGATTTTGTTAATCTTTTGAGCCTATTATGCGTCAAGCTCTTAGTTATTAGGCTTGGGGACATGATATGCACGATAACGGTTGACCCCCCCCCCCCCACAAATTAGACCCATCACTTCAAAGATATTCGCACGATATACTTGTGTGCTGAAGCTCGCAACAGACGCACATTGAACCAACTGAGTAGTTGTGTTTTCGAGCTTTAGAACGTAGGCACAGCGTGCGAATCTCTTTGAAGTTATGGGTCTAATTTGTGGGGGGGTCAGCCGTTATCGTGCAGATCATGTCCACAAGCCTAATAACTAAGAGCTTGACGCTTGTCACACTCTTAGTTATTATGTACTCTTGCTATTATTAATACTTAACTTTTGCCAAAACAAGTTTCAGTAGCCATCCGATTGCCTATCTTATTCTATCCGCTAATTGAAATTTTCATTATCCAAACCAGC
The DNA here is from genome assembly GCA_030248195.1 of Trissonchulus latispiculum. NCBI lineage: Eukaryota > Metazoa > Nematoda > Enoplea > Enoplida > Ironidae > Trissonchulus > Trissonchulus latispiculum. The sequence goes on from JASAND010023320.1 coordinate 32,384, forward strand.
ATCCGCCTCTCCGCTCACGTATTTTGTGGGTATTTTAGGGCGTTGAGCACGATTCTGAAGTCTGGGCTTTTTCGATTCAGCTTCTCGTTAGCTCGGTCCAAAAAATCTAGAAACAGGCCGCCCGAATCATCACCTGCTGTCACCGGGACGCTCCAGTGGAGGCACTTCGTTTGGAAGCCAGCCTTATGCCTTTTAATCTTAGAGCACAGCAGTTAGCAGCCATCGCATATGCAAAATCAGCGACTCCCTCCAGACAACCCAAGATCAACCTTATGCCTTCCCCCGGCAACCTCAAGGCAGCTACCAAGTCAACCATCATGGAGAGAGCAAAGTCTGAACTACGTGGAAGCCATTGGGCTAGCCCATTTCCCATGAGAACCTATCTGCAGCATCGATTGCCTTCCTCCACAGCTGAGAAAATTTCCAGCCAACATCTACCCAGAGTTGGAAGATACGGTTACGAAGTCTGATGCTGCTGCGGTCAGGAAAGCCGCTGCGATGGCCACCCTAGACAGATGCAGCAAGCCTAATGTAACTATTTGGACAGATGGGGCTGCTGTGGATGGAACCATGAATGGGGGATCTGGAATCTACATCGAATTCACAAATGGGCGACCTCCAGTCAAGCTAAGTCTCCCTGCTGGTGTAGTCTGCTCTAGCTTCAAAGCTGAACTCTGTGCAGTAAGCGGTGCACTGGACTGGCTGGTGGGCGAAGGTTCAGCCACCTGGAGTAGTCAAACTATTGCAGTGTGCACGGACTCTCAGGCAGTTGTGAGCTTGCTCCAATCCGGGATAGGGCCAATTTCAGTCCTATGCTCAATACCATCAGAATAAAATTGGCCCAACTGAAATCCTTTGCCGTAATATACATCCAGTGGATCCCTGGACATTTTGGACTCCCTGGCAACAAAGAAGCCGACTGCCTAGCCAAGGCTGGGTGAGATTACCCCCAAATCAATACTCCTATAGACCTAAACTCTGCCAAATCCTTAATCTACCGTCGTACCAAATATACCTGGGTCTCAACTATTGAACACAGCAGAACGCGTAATATCTTTGGCACAAGGGGTTTTTCAGTCGCTTCCAGGGCAACCTTTGTTGTGCTTGCCAACAGAGGTCGCCCCCCGCAGATCAACAGCAACTAGGATGGCGGAAATCTATTATTCCACTCGGAAGGGCAAAAGGGAAAAAAGAATTGGCTGCAGAAAGGAGTCGGACGGTAGGCCGAGTACTCAGACAGGAAAGTTGGAAAGTCAGATGAGGAGTATCTAGAAGTAATGGTAAAATTAAGTTAACTAGAAACCTGACCCTGTTACTGAAAATTGAAATTTTCTGAGTGACTGAGCAACAGAAACAGACACGGAAGGACCTATTTCACCCGCCATGCCTGTTTCTGTGCTGCTCAGACAAAGCTATACTTTACTACCGCTGATTCCTATGCAAGGGAAGTTTCAACGAAATAACCCCTGATCAGCGTAACAACGCTTCCGAAGAGAGCCTTAGCTCTGTAAGCGTAACTTCACAGAGTAAGGAGGTATCTTTCCCCTGTCTACTGCTTTTTAGCACATTCGCTTGGCTTAACACATAGCAGAGTGATAGGGTAAGCTCGCTTAGTACGGACACTCGAGACTAAAACTGCATTTAACATAGGATTCAGCTTGTCTAGTACGGACACTTATTAGGTTTAGTATGGACACTACTAGCATTGTATGGACACGTATCTTCAACACACATTCACTATGCTTCTCCCACAATTTTACGTTCAGGTCAAATAATAATTAATAGCATAATAGAAATGCCTTGTACAATTATCTATCAATATATTATTATTTATTATCTATCAATTATCATTATTATAATTATCACAATTATCTATCATCATTTAAACGGTATACTATTTCAATACATGTCACAGACGCAAGCTTTTCCGCTTAATTCTGAAGAAATAACTAGAATTAACATAAAAATACAAAACGTCTTGCTGTTTCTTAAAAGTAAAGTACGTATGAACCAAAATAATACTATTTATTATTATTGACAGCAAATCATTAAAGGAGTAAAATGCGTAAATGAGGTAAGATTACGGAATTTATTGTAGATAAAAACATGTAATTGTTAGCATACTCTGACACTGTAGTAAAATAGGTAAATTAAGTTAAATTCGGTAAGTTATTTTAGGTAAATTTTATAAGGGGCCCTTTCTTTATGGTAGATAAATGTTAATTTTATCAAATTGTTAATTAAGTTGCAACATTTGTCACAGGTGGCGCGATTCGTCGGCTGACATTGACATACGTAAAAGTGGTTGAGAGAACACTCATACTCCAAAAAGTCGGTCACCATTGATCATAACAATTAGGAAGAAAGAAACACCCAAAAACATGACACAGAAATTGAAGATATTTATGTCATCCTACTATAAAATTAAAGTCCTTTTGATTTTATTAAATGTTAAACAGAATTTGCAAATATGTTTCTGAAAAATCTACCCTTCTTCCCAATTTTAAGTTTTACACAATGCAAAAAATAAAGTTTCAGCAATTTTCCAAAAAACTAATATAGAAGTATAATTTGGCTAAAAACCTAGAAAAAGAATCAAGTGAAAAAGTAAAAATACGTAATTTACAGAATTAAAATTGGATTGCATTATTATTTATATTATTGCTATTATTATTATTATTATTAATTATTATTATTATTATAATTATTATTATTATTAATAATAATCATATTATTATTAATAATATTTATTATTTAACTATTAAACTATTAATTGAAATAAGAAATAAGATTTACCTTTTCATTTTCTTGTCATCTTCTAGATGTTTCTAGATTAGGTGATCCTATTTTAAAGAAGGGTAAAGACAAAACTTCGAAATTTTTGAAAGCAAAACTATATATTTGACGTTTTGAGATTCAATGCTTCTAGCAAAAAACTATGAAAAAGCAAGGAAACTACCACCCATGCAGAAAAGTTGTCGCTAATACAAGTTAGTTTTTACTATATAGTTACAAAATAGTAACTTTTATTTCGAAAACAAACAAAAATCAAATATAACAGGGTAGTGCAATATCTAACAGCCATAGATGACCAAAAGCAATCATCTAGGCTATTAAATACACGTGTTAATATGGGTGTTCATACAAAACAAGTGTGTCCATACTAAACAACAGCAGTGTCCATACATGACCAAATAAGAATTTTCCGACGAAAATTATTGTTTAAATTGCAGTTATTTTCCATTACGTTTTCCTTTTTGAACTCTTTCACAGCTGCAAAGTACACACTCTGAGGATTCTATTGATATTCGTTTTAACCAAAAAATATTTGCCGGAGACTATGAAAAAAGGTTTCGAAAATTACTCATAGATTACCACGTAAAGCCATTTCAGTTGCGAGACTTCATATATATGGTTGTAAAATTTTTTCTACAGAAGCTTGTGCGCTGAAACCTGGCAGATTTATAAATTCAGGGACGCTCTTTCTATTGGTGCAAAAATTATTCAAATCGGCCAATCACTGACTTAGATATTTTCAAAAATCTGAAGCAGTATTCATACAAAGCTAGTGTCCGTACTTAGCGAGCTTACCCTATGTGCTAGATTGCAAATAGGCAACAATAATTGTTATCTTCAACTTAGCTAGTTTCCAGCATAGCCATATGCAATTTTGGTAAGCATGTTGACTAGCCTAGCCGCATTTTCCTTCTCCGTTATAAGACGTAAGTTGTTGTTTCGTTAGCCAAAGGAGCGTATTCTCGAAAGACGAATTTTCCTTGATAAGGCGACCACTTTCCTCGAAGCAGTAGATCAGATCCTAGTCACATTTTTCTGCCAAAATATTTATTTTTGGATGTTATATTAGAAGAATATAGGGTGATTCTTCCGTATACGCACACCTGCGTCTAATATTCGCAAAACTTAACAGGTTGAGCTCAAATTTGGTATGGATGCATTTCAACATATTTCTGAATGATCTGTGACAAAAGTTTTAAATTTAAAAAATATAAATTTTTAAGATTTTTGGGGGACCAAGGGGAACCAATTTCTCTCTTGACTCCGATTTCTCTGAAAAGTTGCTTACAGGGGTTTTCAGGGTCGCTGATCAGGAATCTGAAAACCATTTTTTTCGATCCAGCTTTTCGTTAGCTAGAAATAAGCTTAAAAGTTAAGCTTACATCTACACCTTATACTGACCTAACGAAACGCTGAATCGAAAAATGGGGCCCAACTCTGCTATCCGGCACCCTAGCTAATAGTTGTGCAAATCAACTGCACAAGTTTTCAAATTTGTGCAGGACTGTCTCAGCTTAAAAAAATATGCCAAAGGATTAAATTTGGCACTGCATAACAACTGCACATATGTTAAAGATTTAACGGCGGAATAAAAGAGCACTTGGAAAACGGCACCTGAGCTTGGAAAACAACTACAAAGGGGAGGTGGATCAGTAACTTAATATTTCATACAAACAATGCTGCCTCAATGCCTCAAACAAAGTGCTTCATTCCCGAAGGGCCTTGTGTATTTTCCTATGACATGTTTTCATTTTCAGAGCATAAAAATTAAAGACAAGTGTCAAAATTTATGTAAAATTCATCATTCCCGAAGGGCCTTGTGCTTTTTAAACAGTTCGTCACCGCTATCAGACGTAACAATGAAAAATTGAGAATTTTCAGAGTTACGCCAGAGCGGCGTAAATTTGACTTTTTCGCCTATGTTTTACATGTATTTACGCCGGATAACGGTAATAGACCGCTATCCGGCGTAAATATGAAAAATTGACAATTTTAAGATTTACGCCAGAGCGGCGTAAATTTGACTTTTCCGCCTATGTTTTACATGTATTTACGCCGGATAACGGTAATATACCGCTATCCGGCGGAAATATGAAAAATTGACAATTTTAAGAGTTACGCCAGAGCGGCGTAAATTTGACTTTTTCGCCAATGTTTTACACGTATTTACGCCGGATAACGGTAATATACCGCTATCCGGCGTAAATATGAAAAATACGCCAGAGCGGCGTAAGTCTGAATTCTTCGATCATAGGCTATTTATGCCAGTCACTGAAAAAACACAAGGCCCTTCGGGAATAAAGAAATTTGTTTTTAAGGTTGTCTCGCTACTGTGGATGTATGCTTATTGCAGTTGTTGTATGTCTTTGTTGTTCCATGATGTTTAATAAGGAGATAGCTCTTCGGGAATGAAGGCTTCGTTAGTGGAGGCATTTTGAATTATGTGCACTGTAAATGGTTGCTATCAAGTGCAATCAAAGAAAGGTGCCGGATAGCAGTTTCGTTAATTTTATAAATAGTTTGCAGCCAGCTAATTGATTGCTTCATAGCATTCCAGGTTGTGCACATTAGTTATTTTCAAAGCTCGGATCATGCTGCACAAATTTGAAAAGTTGTGCAGTGGATTTGCACAACTATTAGCTAGGGTGCCGGATAGCAGAGTTGGGCCAAAAATGGTCCTCAGATTCGTGTTCAGTAACGCTGAAAGCCCCTGTATGCAACTTTTCAGCGAAATCGGAGACAATTTTTTGGCTCCCCTTCAAAAACTAAATTTTTGTCGCAGATCGATCAGAAATGTGCTAAAATGCATCCATGCCAAATTTGTCATGCAAATTTTTAGACACAGGTGTGTGTATACGGAAGAATCCTCGAATACACGTAGTTGTGTGCAGAGTTGGACGCGGTCGCGGGTACCCGAGGGCGGTCGCGGTCGTGGACAAATTTTCTTGACCGCAATGACCGCAAATTTCTATCAAATCGTGGTTATTTTGGCCAATTTGTTGTAAAAAATTCCAAATTTTTAAAATTTTTTCTTCGTTGGACAAATAATCAGCTTCACATTTTGAAAAAATTTTGCCAAATTTTGCTATTTTGCTAAAACTTTTGGATGGTTGAACAGGCAGCATAAACTGTTAGTCCTTACTGTAGTTTCGGGGTTTCAATTTGTTTATCCTCTAAATTTGTCTAATTTCAATTTTGCAAATTATATATTTGATTTATTAGATGGAAAGTCTAAATATGATTAGATGGTTATTAATGGCTAAAAATACTTGACGGAAACCAACGCTTTAAGCAGCGTTAATAGCATGCTGGTTGGTTGGTTGCTTGGTAACCGAGCCGGAAAACATGAAAGAAAATACACCCTGACCTGCATACAGAATTCTACTTTTGCACAAGCCAAATGCAGCAACGAAATAAAATTGTTTGTAATTTTTAATGTCGCTGTCAAACATGTATATCTTCGTTACAGGTTGCAACCAATGGCCCTCCTTGTCGCATATCCATTTCTTGTCCAGTCCTGTACGCGCTAGAGAAGTTAGATTATGAACAAGCAGAGTGCAGAGTATGAAACTAAACTCTAGATTAAATGAAATGTGGATATTTTAAAGTCGAGAATGTTTTCGTCATCGTCCAATAAAACTTTAATTTGTTGTGAATCAAACACGCTCTATTTAGCTTTCCAGCTACAACTCGACAAGTTAACAGTGAGCTAGGTAGTTTAGCGTAGTTTAGGAAGTTTTACGCAGTTTAACCTATCTCAAGTATAATCTGCCATCCACCTCCATTTACCCCATACTACCCAACTATCCAAACACAAGATGCCACAAAAGCTTTTATTAGCGTAATGAATAACATAACACTCAAGAAAATTTAAATTTCTAAAGAAAACTTTTCCACTTTCCAAGGTAAACACAAAGACTCAGAAGTTTGTCCCAGAAACTAAAGTTGGAATCGAAACTCTAAGCTCAAACAATAACCACGTCACAAATACGAGCAGTAGGGTACGGCAGAATAAAAGCCTAAAAATAATCACTGTGAAAACAACGACAAGTAAAACCATAAGTTATATAGTGCGCAAACTTAAGCAATAAAAACTGCACATCAAAATGTAACACGGAACGCAAGCTACCAAAGTAACACAACAACGACAACGCTACAACACTGTAATTAGACATAATAATTAGTATAATTCCAGTTAATTAATTAGCTTCATTCCATCTAACTCTGAAAGAGGGATCGGGTGAATTCTTCGTAGTCCAGAGCACCCTGTATAGATCTGCCGCTCATGGGATCAACGTAGGGCTTCATGTGCTTAATGCAGTACTCGGCCTGTTCCGGGCTCAGGTTCTGAAAACAATACCAAACAAAAAAAGATAAACCTGAAACATTCCAAATAATAGATTAAAGAAACAGATTCTTAATAAACACACAAGACAAATCGGCCTTTGTGTCTCGGCGTAACTAGGGGTCTATTTCTCTGAAGTTCAAAATGGTCGGATTAAACGCGTATTCCAGTTGTAACTAGGGGTCTATTTCTCTGAAGTTCAAAATGGTCGGATTAAACGCGTACTCCAGTTACACAACAAAGTTTAACTCCAATAAAAGTTCCTTTTCTAGCTTTTGTATGTAAAATCTGTGCAATCTAGTCTATCGAAAGCCATACGCCAACCACAATGACCTATTTTTCAGCACTGGACAGTATTAGCTAAACTGTAATCAATCAGTAAAAGCTTTACTGTATTATAATTTACTGTTTAATTCTTTGATACAAAAGGTATGCACTGTACTGCACTATGTAAGCTACACTTACAGCATAGAGTTCCTCGGCCGTGACATAGGGTCTGAATTCAGCAGAGAGAGCTCGGAAAGCGTTTTCAATCTCTTCGCTACTCTGCACATTTTCCGTCTCACGACTGATCATGAAAGCCATGTAGTCCTGCAGGGTCACAAAGCCATCACTGAAATAGAATTAAAAGCAAAAAAATTAAAATTTAAAATACAAAAATAAGACTTTTAGACTTTGTACAAATTTGGCATTTATATGGTGCCGACGAAAATAATTGGGTCAAAATCGTTCAAGATAACGTGATAACGGCGCTAGCATAGTCAAAAATACATTTAGCAAGACATTAATAATTAACTGTTGAAATCACGAGGAGGTATAACCAGTACTGCATAAGTGGAGCCTGTCACACCGAAGGAAGCAAATTTCACGACTACAATATTCCTCTGTAACATTACAATCATGTGCAGAACTTAAATTCAGAGGCACACAACTGCCAAGAACAAGAGGGTTTAGGCAGAACTGGGGGTGCGTTGCAAAAGATTCTCCGAAGTATCCTCCTAGGAGGGTACGTAGGAGGTTGTCTAGGAGGGAGTTAGGAGGCCTCCTAAACCCGTTTCAAAAGATTTCTCCTAAGTTTAGCTGGCGCTGCTCCTAAATTCAGGCAATTTAGGAGAAAAGTTAGGAGTGGTGGATAGCACTTCTAGCTCAGGAGAATCTTTTGGAACTCAATTCTTCTAAGTGGCCACCTATAGGCTGAACTTAGGAGCCCTCCTAGAGTTAGGAGAATCTTTTGCAACGTGGCCCAAAACTACAGTATTGCAGAATGATGATGATGATGAAATGATACAAGGAAACTAAATTATGTCAAAATTAGCAATTAAGATAATAAGAATGAAGATTATATAAATCAGCGCAAGTAAACAGTTCAAGATATTGAAAAGGTTTCAAATTTATACCAAAATTTAGTGCTACAAATTTCGATAAAATTAGTTCATTTCATTTGTTAATTGTTCCACCTTCGAAAAAGTGTCGTGATCGTTCTGTAAATGAGCAACTTAATGAGCGAAATCGGTTACTATAAAATTTGGTACTCCAATTAAGGTGGTGGTATCCTTGTGTGCAGTACTTTTGTTGTGATTTTTTGAAACGCTATAACTTTCGCAATTTTGGGAGTTGGAAAGACCTTTATACATCGTTCTAAAATCCGTAAAGTCACATACGAAACCAGCAAAATTGGCACAAAACTAGCAAAAATTTTCTGACATATAGTCAAGCGGGAAAAAAAACCCATTTTTCAGATTTTTGGCCAGAACTTTTTAATGGTTTGACATATCGAAATGCTGATTATACAGGTAGCTAGGCCTAGTCGTAAGCTTTCTTATGAGCTATAGAACACCTCTGTAGGGTGTGCCGTTAGCGAGAAAAATTGTCCCAAACTGGCGGGAAAAAAAACCCAATGCGGGAAAAAAACCCATATGCGGGAAAAAAAACCCACCCCAAAAAATTTTTGGCAAGCTGCCAGGAGCATTTCTAACCATTCCAAATGAAAGAGCGGGTTGTTTTTAGTACAACTGCATCAAAATATATTAGTTTTTGTATTAAAATTGAGGTCATATGGTCATTTGAAAATGTTGTATCTTTAACACATAAACATAGGCAAATTTTGGAAATTTTTTAAAATTGTTTATTTTCGGCAGTTTAAGCATCCTATCGTGTAGAAAACGTGTTTTTCTTGTATTTAGAGCCAAACTAGACCCATTTTAAGGCAAAAATGAGCATTTTTGGTCAAAATTGAAATTTTGGCTTGAAATGGCACCGTGTCCGATTTAGACCCCCTGGACCACCCATAACAGTACGAACCCAGGTAAAACCTATACCAATTTAATCTATAGGCTCTATTAAACAAATGTATGTATTGGTTTGACCTTTCCGGTCAATGGTTAGAAAAAAAATTTAATTTTGAAAAGTGGGTTTTTTTCCCGCCGTGGGTTTTTTTTCCCGCCAACTCCAGGTCACCCCCAGGTCGCACCGGAGGGGTCAGAGCAGTGTGACATATATCATCATGAAGCGCAACAGATGCCCTACAGGTACATATAATCCGCTTTGGTCTAAGTCTTTCCAGTAGTTCAGGGTGGCCCGGCAAAGTTTGCCAAATTTCGGCACTTGGTCGGACCAAAATTTCCAAAAATTTCAAAGTCCCAAAAAATTTGCAGGGAAGCAGTGGGAGCAACCATAATACACCCTCCAGGGTTATTTTGGATGCTCTTCAAGATAGGCTATTAAAATCCTAGATAGCTCATACTGGTAAGCCCACACTGGGGGTGGGTTTTTTCCCGCATTGGCGAGTGGGTTTTTTCCCGCTTGACTATACATCTGACAGGCTGAATATAGACCAAAAATTTTTGAACATCGATTTCTCAAAACAGTAGAATCGGCCAAATTTTTTGTGCCATGATATGAAGGACATATGAGCCGAGGGACATTTCATTTTTTGATTTGGCTCAAAAAGCCTCAACACTCCAGAAATTCCAGCAAAGGTGCGGTGACACGAAATTTCGCAACTTTGTATTCAGTTTTCTCGCAACTGGAAAAGCTTTACAAATTTGACAGTAATATGGTGCCGACGAAATTGGTTAAAATCGTTCAAAGATAACATGAAAAAGCGCTAGAATTGTCAAAACTACATTTTAGCAAGACATTAATAACTGTTGAAATCACGAGGAGGTATAACCAGTACTGCATAAGTGGAGCCTGTCACACCGAAGGAAGCAAATTTCACGACGACAATATTCCTCTGTAACATTACAATCATGTGCAGAACTTAAATTCAGAGGCACACAACTGCCAAGAACAAGAGGGTTTAGGCAGAACAGAATTACAGTAGGTTGGAATTGTAAGCAGAATACACCATGACCGACAAAGCAAAACTAGCAATAATTGCGAACCTTTCCCAAAGAAATTTACAACGCTGAGAAGAAAAATAAAAATTCACCAATTATTTGAACTGTTGAAATGTCCTTGAATAGAATTTTAGTATATATCATTTTTAGTCAGACAACCCCCCCCAACTTCTTGGTAAAAAATCAGCAAAAATTACCGATTAGGATCCACAATGTCAAGAATGTTCTGAAATTCGGGTTCAGGTTGCCCTTCCTCTACCATGGGCAGATCGTAGCCCAGAGCTCGCAGGCAGGACTTGAACTGGGCATGATCTAGACGGCCAGTTTTCTCCTGAAAAATGGCAGATAAAAGCTCAAAATTAACTAAAAATCGGTTAAAAAATCGGAATTCCAAATTACAGGTGGGCTGGGATCAGTCGTCTAAAATAGGGGTTGTCAGTCACGCACACAGTTCGAAACACAGACCAATTGACGTACATCACTTCCCATAAAGACTCATGGAAACTAAGCAATCTTTAGACAACCTGTGCAGCATACATAAATCAGGTTTCATAGCAAATCATAAGGCTAAGCAAAACCAAAATGTCGAACGATTTTTTGGTTTTTCTTCGCCAAAACAGTGATTCCAAATTTCGTAAAATAATTCACACTACCAAGAAAAGTTTAGGTTTCTGTGATACCTTATCAAAATGTTTAAACATCATGGAGAACTCCCGAAGCGCTTCCTCGGAAACGCCGGACTGGTTGCGAGCCTGGATCTGCTGCTCTAGATTGTGCTGCATTCGCATGCCCAGTTGGTCTAGCTGGTCCCAGGCCTGGGCCAGACCCACCGTTGAGTGCTCCGTATAGCTGAACAAAACAGGACAAGGACACCAAAAATCTCGAATTAAAAAAGTTGTGATCAAAAAAGGTCAAAAAAGCGAGTATTTTCAGAGTAATGATAATGTAAATGTTTTAAACAAAAACCAAACTGTAGAGTCAATTATATCGCTTCTAAACAGTAAATGCACGACGCAGCAACAGTAGGTATAGAAAATAGAGAGGAATTTCAGAAAAGGAAATTTTACTTTAATTTTAAAATAAAATTAGTAAATCAGATGGTCTCAGAGCGAATGATTAAAGACATCACGGGTTACCCCCAAAAAGGTTTTGGGGGTTAATCAGTCCTGTTGAGCTAACCATCATAGACCACCCATTAAGCAGATGGGACAAAATAAAAATAAAAAATTAAAACATTTAAAAATTCAAAAATTGATTATAAATTTGTACCGATTGTCCAAGATTAGATGCTCCTCTAGGAGGGCGCCCAAATCCTCAATACGTTTCAGTTGACCACGCTGGGCACGAACATCCGCCGATTTCTTCTGAAAAAACAAACCAACAGCAGGGTTTTTTGTGTAAAATACTGTGTATTTACACAAAAAAAATTAATTTACACAGTGAAAAACTAATTTACACAACAAAATACACAGCCAAATTTTCGAAAATTTTTACAAAAAGTGCTCTGAAAAAATAGTTTTCAAGTCTTCAAGTTTTAAAAAAGCTCTAGCTTTTAACTGGGGGCTGCCGCCCCCAGACCCCCGCCTGTTTGCAATGGTTTAGAATGGTTTTCTGCATCAACATGGTTATGGGTGTTTTATTCTCCTAAGTCTTAAGCCGTGGTTACACTTGACAATCTTGTGACAACGCGTTGTCACAACACGTTGCCACAACGGCCGTTGCTACTGAGTTGTCACGACGTTGTTCGTGTAACCAGTGACACAACGTTATGACAACTGGTGACAACGCGTTGGGACCATGTCCGATTTCGTTGTGACAACGCAATAGTAAGCATAGCGTTGCCTTAACATTAAGTGTGCGTTGTCACAATCTGTTGCTACGTGTAACCACTAGTTGTCAGACTTGACAACCATAGGAGACACCTGCCGTTGTCACAACGCGTTGTCACAAGATTGCCAAGTGTAACCACGGCTTTAATGCTTCTACTTATACAGTTGCGCATAATTTATTTTCGTACTGCATGCGAATATTCGTAAATAGCTAGTATTTATTCGTATTTAACTATACATATGTTTTCTGAAGCTAGTATTATTCAATATGATTTCTTGTTTATCTCTATATACACCTTTTCAATGCCGTTTCTGCCGTTAATTTAAAAAATTTCTCAACTTCTGGGGGGCTCCACCCCCCAGACCCCCCTCCGTTGTATAATTGTTTTCTGCATTGCGACATGATCATATAGGTGCTCCGCTGTTTCTGCAAGTATATACTTCTGCTTATCCAGTTGCGTATAATTTATTTACGTACAGCGTGCAAATATTAGGAAGACAGTATAGTATAGCTAGTACATATGTACGGTTCAATATCGTTTCTTGTACATATCATGTATCATAAAAAGCAGTGTGAGCCACAAAATTGTTGCTGTCTAGCACAATAAATATTCAAAACGAAAGCTAAAGGAATACAACTTTCCAATGCCGTTTCTGCCGTTAATTTAAAAAATTTTCTCAACTTCTTGGGGGCGAGCCCCCCAGACCCCCCCGTTGTATAATTGGTGTGTCTGTACTATATGGAGCCGTCCCCAGTAGCAGTTAAAGCATCAAACCTTAGTACGTGACCATCTAGTTTGTGAAACAATTATTCCAAAAAGTTGGAAAAATAAAGAAATCGTTTCAGTAGGCGAAGTGTTTTTCAGAAATTTGAATTTGTCCAATCTTATTTTTGACATTTAATGAATTAATCTTTTTAAACATTTCCATTATGAATTCTATTGCAATTTACAAAATTTTCTCAACTTCTGGGGGGCTCCGCCCCCCAGACCCCCCGCGTGGCTTCTTCCGGAATGTTACACAAGTGCAGTTGGCATAACTTTGGCTTGAATGGTCCGAAAATAACATTGTAGCAAGAAAATAACGTCTACATGTATTTTATTTTATATTACAGTTGAAAAACGACACTTTTAAATTTTACACAGCTTCAAACAAAAATACACAGTGAAATTTAAATTTACACAAGATTTACACAGGTCCGATTTTGAAAAAAAACCCTGCAACAGAGAGACATTTTTTGTCTCAAAAATCAAAAAAAAACAAAAAAGCAAACACAACAGAAAAGTATTAATAAAAACCAGGGTATTTTTAGGGAGTTTTTTTCGGGGGTGGCTTCCCGGGGGGGCTTCCCCCCGGTCCCGGGGGGGGGGAAGAAGATTTTTTCGCAAAAATGAGCCAAAAATGGTATTTTTTTGGCGTATTTTGCATGGTGAAACGCAAAAAGTTCTCAAAAATGCCAGGATTTAAGCTAAAAATAGCTAATTTTTACGAAAAAATCTCCGGCGAAGACGGAAATTTTTTGAAAATTGGCCTATTTTTGGCAAAAATTTGGTCCTCCAAAAAATCCGGGGGGGGGAGGCAAAAATCCCGGGGGGGGGCCCGGCCGGGTTGGGAGTCTCGGTCTCGGTCTCGCCCAAAAGCCGAGACTTGACCAGTCTCGGTGTCGGTCTCGGTCTCGCTCACCCAAAAGTCTCGGTCTCGGACCGAGACCGAAAATTTTTTGAAAACATCAAATTTTAGCGAAATTTTTAAATTAATGTAACAAAAATTAACTGACGAGGTGCGGGAATCGTATGTTCATGTGTTAAAGCCCCAAATACTGGGTCTAAGCCTTAAAAACTGGAAAAAATTAAGTTTAAGCTTAAAATTGCTAGTCTCGGTCTCGGTCTCGCCCAAAAGCCGAGACTTGGCCAGTCTCGGTCTCGGTACGCTGGTCCCGGTCTCGTTCTCGGTGAAATCTCGGTCTCGCCCAACCCTGCCCCCGCCCCCCCCCTGTAAAAAAATACCCTGAAAAACTAGTCTAAACATGCAATATGGGTGGTATAATTGTCAGGTTCTGAGTCTAACAAGACAGCAGACCAAACAAATTTCTTCTTAGAAATTAAACTTATCGAGTTGAGGTTTAGGACAGGGGGGGGGGGTACCTTGAGCGCATCTAGCTGGTCTTCCAGCGTGCCAGTGGTTTCCATCATCTGCTGTCGGGTCTCCGTCAGCCAACCATGGAAACTGTTCGCATAGCTGGCAAACTGTTGTCGCAGGCGATCATTTTCTTCCTGACGCTGGTGCTCCTTGACCAGCTCTGCTTCACGTTCCTGAAACAGTAAAAAAGTCACCACGAAATTATCAAAAATAGGAAACCAGCTACGATTACAGGAGCACGTACCCAGGATTTTGAAAAAGGGGGTGGGGTCCAACCCGAAAGTGAGAGGGGTCCTTAAAGTATTACTGATTTCACTACTATTATTAATAATCCAATATGGATTACATCCGCCATTACAGCTGCTAATAGTTTTTGAATGACTTTTTAATAAGCAGAGAAAAATTTTAAGGCATATCCGATTTTTTCATTTTTCAAATTTGCGCAACAGTATTTAAAAACTAGTAACAAAAATGCCCTACCGGTCATTGCTAAAGGGGAGAATAGGGAAATGCTGCTAAAGCGGAAAAATGCCAATAGTTTCGTGCAGATTAATGGGTACGCAGCGCCGAAAACTGTTGAAACCAGCTTTTTGCCGCAGAATAGGGAATCTAGCCAGCGCCTAAAATGATTGAAACCAGCTTTTTGGTGCAGAATAGGGAAACTAGCCAGCGCCTAAAATGATTTAAACCAGCTTTTTGGTGCCGAATAGGGAAAATAGTCAGCGCCTAAAATTATGGAAACCAGCTTTTTGGTGCAGAATAGGGAATCTAGTCAGCGCCTAAAATGACAGAAACCAGCTCTTTGGTGCAGAATACGGGAACTAGCCAGCGCCTAAAATGACAGAAACCAGCTCTTTGGTGCAGAATACGGGAACTAGCCAGCGCCTAAAATGACAGAAACCAGCTTTTTGGTGCAGAATAGGGAATCTGGCCAGCGCCTAAAATGATTGAAACCAGTATTTGGGTGCAGAATAGGGTATCTAGCCAGCGCCTAAAATGATTGAAACCAGCTTTTGGGTGCAGAATAGGGAATCTAGCCAGCGCCTAAAATGATTGAAACCAGCGTCTGGGGCAGAATAGGCGCCTCTCGCCATCCACCCTATTCGCGCGAAGTGCTCAGATACGTACTCAATCGCAACGGTGTGACTATAATACATATGTATGAGAAGGCAAATGA
>JASAND010023321.1:0-13346 GCA_030248195.1 Trissonchulus latispiculum
GGGTTTTCTGGGGCGTTGAGCACGAATCCGAAGTTCGTTTTTCAATTCAGCTTTTCGTTAGCTCAGCATAAGCTAAAGTTGCAAGCTAAACATGTATTTAAAAAAATTTTTGGTTCCCCTTGGTCCCCCCTTACCAAACTAAAATCTTAAATTTTTTAAAGTTTTTTAAAAACTTTAGAATTTTTGAATTCATCAGCCTCTAGTATGCACCCACACCAAATTTCTAAGTTATTGGTCAAAAAAATCAAAAGTTAGGGCTGGGGGGAAAGCGCAAGAGACCCCTTTACTAAACTTGCACTTACACCCGACGCAGACGCCCTGGATTTTCTGATTGGCTTATCTGTAGACCCTGGAGTTGCGGAGTTAGTATAATGGGTCGCTTTGAGATCGCGGTTCTGAAATGTTAACAACTGCAATCAATTCATCAATCAACCAGATCAATCCGAAAAACGGATTTTTGGGAGAAAAGAGTCACATTTTACAACTTCTAGAAGACAATGCCTTGATAATTACTGCCAGAAGAAGAAATATAAATTTCCGATTGCCCTCCGCTACCGCTCAATATCGAAGTGTATTAAACAAGCAGGTTTGAATGCAAAAACCATTTGTTTAAATATTACCCAACTATTTTCTATCGGTGCACTTACAGCTGACAACGAAGACTTTGTTTTTGTTCCTTGGGCACATGCAGAAGCTGACGTGCTTGGTTCAGAATCCACGGTGGTCTTACACTCCCTCACCTAAAACATTACTTATTCATAACCCCGTGGATGATAAGCACATAGATTATTTTGATTATTAAGGAAAAGTTATAAAAACATGCAAAATTTAAGATTACTCTTGCTAAATTTTGCCTAAATGAAATAAAATCTTCTCCTAACTTTTATATAATTTTCAAGTAAATTTTCTAATTTGAAGTTGAAATGTTTCACAGTGCTAAAAATTGCTGGATTTGAAATTGACAATTTGGCATTTAATTTTAATTACTTATCCTTACAGTACAATACATTTATATATAAAATATAAGTATTGATACAGCTATTCCGATGGGTTGCCATCATACTGTGGTTTTACTAAAGCTAGTAAGCGGACGTAATTAAAACGAGCATATGGTAGTATATGAACTTCGAATGCCGAAGTATGCCAGCTTTAATAGATATTCCACTATTATGCTACATTAACAAATTTTTATGTGTATTCATGAATGTTCTCTTGTTGCAGGTGTTGTGATAATCGTTGGCGTCAATGACTGCATTGATGCTGCTCTTCATCGGTCTAATGCTGAGGAGCTGAATGAAACCGTCTTCTCGCTGCTGTCTTACTTTAAGCATCGCATTTGGTGGGTTCCGCCTGTCTTCGTCAACAAAGAAAATCGGAATGCTCATATTGATGTTATCAACTACTACGTCGCCTGTTTTACTATTTATTGATCAACTGCCAGCTCCGTACTGTGATCCACAGTGTTTCCTGAACCCCTGCGTGCCCAGTATCTGGATCTAGACGGCCTGCACTTGAATCCTACAAGTGGCATAGCATGTCATTTATAACGCTCTGAATCTATGGAACATGAACGTTTGCGGATCTAATTCAGCAGACTGGTCTGTTTTCTACAGATTCCTACTAATGACCAACAGCTGAGAAGAGTGTTCAATTTCAATGCTAATAACACAATTAGTGAGATTCAGAGTATTGGCCAGACTCAGTCTATCTTCCGAGTGTAGCTTATCTGTTCGAAATGACTACACTGTCGATGAAAGTAGTGGTTTTCAGGTAATCGATTTGTCTACCCCACCGCTGTCCCCGCTAGTTATCGATTTGGTCACTCCCGAAAAAGCAGCTGGTGGTGACGAGAGTAGCGAACGGGGTCGTTCCATTTATTTTGATGAAAAAAGAGTAATCAAATTCGATCAGTGTACTGAAGGATGCGGATGCCGACCTTCCCTTAAATGTGCGCAAGAAATGGTGGTGCATGGACATCAAAAGTGTGCGTGGTGTCGCAGAGTATTTGCTGGCTATTACAATGGTGAGAAATACATTGCCACTCCGGTAGGTTGCCTGGATTATATCTGCTTTAATTTACACCATATAAGTTTCAATACCTGGCTATACATGGCTAAATACTTGGCTAAATTTAAAGGTTAACAAGCAATGATTTGCTGATAAATAAGAATTATAACAAGTTCTAAAATCTCAAGTGAATGTAAGTGTTCCGTTCTATCATTATTTTGTCGCGTATATACATTAGTATGTGTTTTGATATTTTTCTTGTTTCCTGTGCGCTGTATTCGTTGTCACCCTTCTACAGCAATTTGTTTATTTTGTTTTGGTTGTGAATAAATTAACAACTAATAGTACTACTGAAGTGACTGGATTTACATAATTTGTGTTATAGACTGTTCATAGCATAGCAGAGTTCATTGATAATGGTGATTTGCTGGTGGGAATAGGGGATGGTGATAATGTAAGCAGATATGTACTTAGGAGTTGTGAAAGTAATGCAGTGTTTGTAAATTTATATGATGTTTGATGATATGACACTACGATGGGTTATATACTTTATAACTAAATACAACAACAATAATTAAAAGATTTCATTTTTTAGTCGAACAATTGTAGCCAGTAAGATATTTGGTTTACACAAATAAACTTTTAATTGTTAATTCAAATTAATAATGATTGATATAAATTTAAGTTTATAATATAAATATAATTTGTTTTAATTCTTTAGCATGGTCAGCTCGTGCCACTTGTTCCGTTTTCACCAGCAGCAGGTCAACTATAGTAGTTATTTAATCATTTGATCGCGCCGAACCGTTCGGCGAAATTAATTAATCACGCCGAACCGTTTGGCGAGATTAATTAATTACGTCAAAAAATTGACACGAAAGCTTAATGATTTTGCATGAATTATGTGCAATTTAAATGCACCAGCCTAAAAATTTTCTGCGAAATTAACTAATTACGCCGAACCGTTCGGCGTTATTAATTAATTACGCCAAACCGTTCGGCGTGATTAACTAAATTGCGCCAAACCGTTCGGTGTGATTAATTAATTGTGCCACCTTCCGTTCCGTAGTTATCGTGATATACCCATAATGCTACAAAATACATTTTAGACCAAGTATTAAATGCTCAGGTTATATTTGTGTGGCCTTTATGTGAACCTATTGTAAAGAGTGATTTCTAAAAATTTAATGTCGAACCATATGCTTGTTTTAGATGCCAGAGCACACTACAATGCCGTTGTTTAGTGACGAGGAAGATGAGGATGATGATGCAATGGATTTTGACTATTCATTCAGAGAAATTCGTGGCGAAAAGCACAAATGTGTCTATCAAATGATTTCATTATAGCGAGATTCTGGAAAGGAATATGACACAAATTCCACTCAATTTTGCGTGCTCTATTACAGCTCGGAAAACAAAGCAATTCGTTGAGTTCCATTTAAATAGCCATGTTGGGTGTGACACCAAGACATCAGTTTAACCTGGTCGTCACATTGTGTTAATCCTAAAAGTGGTAACAAAATTGCGAGTCAGTTGATTTGGTAGTTATGTTTGCCCTTGGCGGCGATAGGGCTTGTACCTTTTGGAGTGGAGGGGGGCCTGAAACCCCGTACCCCCGTGTTAACCTATGTTCGCCTTGTTATACTGGCCTGATAGGATTAACGCTTAGTCAAGCAAGGCCGTCGAAGCTTCGGATTGTTTCAGTTTCTGTAGGAGTATCTGGTGCTCTGAATGCTCTGTAGTATCTGTTCTCGGACTTGATTGTATCTCGGAAATACTTGGTGATCCTGTTATGCTCTACCATGAAGTCGGCTATAGGACCAGGCTGTAATACGTTGCAGAGCAGGGCCAAGTTTTCAAATCTTCTCCATCGAGGATAGTAGTGCAGTAATAACAGTACCTCAAGACATCTCTTGCTTCCTTGCTGCATACCTTTATCAGGTTTCATAAGTGTATGGAGTACCTAAGTACTTTCAAACCCTACTTGACATTACATTTATTAGATGAGTCACAACAGTTAACCAATAGGATAATACATACATATATTGGCATACAATAAACAGTTGCCAACATGCTTGTTAAGTTGTCAACAGCATATTTAGTAATAGGGCGTTGTTATCGTGCACATGCTAGCACATCCATTGCTTCGATATAATCAATGACGTTAGTTAAGTCCTTTCTGTTGGAAATTAATCTGGGCATATCGATGAAGCTTGTGTTGCTGCTTGCATAATAAAATAACATTTCGTTGGTAGTTCTGTCTCTGAGGATGCATCCAAACGAAACATTCCATTTGGCCTTGTATTGCTGATTACGGAATACTCTCGTTAGGTCGTCTCCGATTTCATCCATATTCATTCTTCCAAGCAGAAGTTCACAAAATTTTTTTCGATATGTGGTGGTGGGTTCGGATTTTTTGCACAGTGTTTAGCGTAGATATCATCTCGTCTGGGCGTTAAATGGGATCTTCAGGTAGTGATTCAGTGTCAGCTGGTTTTCTGTGGAGATGAAATTGCTTCTGGTGGTAGTTGCTGTACTGGAGTCTGAGTTGGACACTGTTCGGATGTTTGCTCTGGAGGTAGAGCTGGAGACGATGGTGTTTTGCAAGTCCGTGAGGTAGGCTTTTTTGAGGAAAGTGGAATTGCATTTAGGATCCTGAGTCGCCACGTTCTTTCTTGTGTCGGTTAAGGTTTTTCAACATCGTGAATGTCTGATAACATTCGAAGCATGTGCGATTATTCGTCTTGGGAAATAAGGTGCGATAATCCATTCGATGCTTATTTCGAAGGTGTCTCTGTAGGTTACATAGAAATTTGAATCGTTGCTGGCAAACAAAACAAGTAGGCATAGACTCTGAAAATAAAATGTTCTAGCCTGTTATATCCGAATTACAGAAAGGCATTTGATTTCGTCTGTACTAATCAGCTTGTTTAACTTAATATTTATCATACCTATCATACATACCAGTTGCACCTTGTGTTGACATCGTGTCGGAATCTCTGGTAATATATATTTATATACATTTATATACAAATTCAGGCCAAAAAGTTGTAGATCAATGAACTTTGCTTCATAAACAGTATAGGTTTCATAAAGTGGAATCAAAACAGTCGCCCAAAAATGGGATCAAAAATGGCTCCCAACAATTTCACTCATCACATATATTTTCAGCAAATTATCATGATATCAAAACTATCACCAAAAAATTAGATCAAAACAGTCACCCAAAAATGGGATCAAAATAGTAATCCAAAACTGGGATCAAAAATGGCATCCAAAATCGGGATCAAAAACGGCACCCAAAAATGCACTCATCACATATATTTTCATTACGTTACTATGACAGCAAAACAGTCACCCAAAACTGGAATAAAAATAGTCGCCTAAAACTGGGATCAAAACTGTCACCCAAAATGAGATTAAAAAGCTCCCAAATTGGTATTAAAAATGTCTCCCAAACTGTGCTTAATTGTGCTGCCTATTACTCTTCACTTCCTCAACAATTCTGATTGGTTGACAACACGGTGGTGCTTTTGCCTATTGCCTCAATATAAACTGTTTGCATCAAGAATAGCCTTATTCCTAAGATCAAGTTCAGGGTTAGTTCTGCTCCAATTTAGTTGCAGTATTGCAGCGGAATAAAACTTAAGCCTGAGCTTAGGTGGAGAATAGTTAACTACGAGTTAACTCAAGAATAGCTAAGTTCAGAACTAAGTTATTCCGATTTGGTGCACGCGGCCGATTGTATATTTAACAAATTACAGCCAATGCGATGGTTTTTAACAAAGGTGAGGTTACACTGTTGTATTAGTACGTATCTTCAGGGAAAATGTCGTCTAGCAGTCCATTCAAACGGATCAGTGTCCGCTCTTCCACATTATTGAACTTAAACACTTCCAGCAAACTCTGACACCAGCAAAGGAAGAAAAAAGCTTGATATCGCTTGAATTGATCGTGCTGCTTAATAATGTCTTCCAGTTTAAAAGGTACTGGATCTGGGGCCAATTTTTGAGCCAAATGCTGATAATAGAAATCAAGAAGACGCATATCATTTGCTTTTCTGATCTCCGCGGGGAGAAAGAAGATCAGTATCCAGAAGACGTCTTCAGAAGGCATACCTTGATGGAACAGCTAAAAATGCAAACTTAGATTTAAGTTTAAGCCAATATATTACTTTTACATTTATTTTCTATCATTTTTGTTTATTATCTGCTAAAAATGACATCAAAAATCGTCTTTTACTATATAATCTTCACAATCTTCACTTCACTAGTGATGTTTCAGGCACTGAAACTGAAATTAGTTTCCGGTTGTGCAGCTTTCCGTATCAGGCACTGAAACTGAAACTTAAACGGAAACTATTTTGGGAGGAGACCTGAAACTGAAACTATTTTGAGAGGAGACCTGAAACTGAAACTGAAACTAAAGCTATTTTGGGAGGAGACCTGAAACTGAAACTGAAACTATTTGAGGCGGTGTCGTGAAATATTCTTCCCCCCCCAAATATTTTTCCCCCCTATAAGGTGAAATATTTTCCCCCCTGAATATTCCCCCCCCCCTTCGGAGCAATAAGGTGAAATATTTCCCCCCCTAAATATTTTCCCCCCTGAATATTTTCCCCCCTAATAAGGTGAAATATTTCCTCCTAAATATTTTCCCCCCTGAAATATTTCCCCCCCCCTCTAACTTTACACTGTTCTGTTCATACTTGACGGTATAAAGACTTTCGAAATAATTTAAACGTTAAGTCAATGGTTGTCGAATTTCAGAAAAAGCTTTACTAAAACAGACGGTATTATTTATTCTTTCCAAACATACACTTTGACAGATATTCACAATATTCCATGCCATTTTTGAAGAAAATACGCGAATTTTGAGTTTGCGGTTTTCTGTTCACCTGAAGGTGGTGGTTTCCTTTTGTGTAAATTTGACGATATATTCAATTCTTTATGAAAGTAGATGAATCTTTCCAAATATGCTATTTTGGTGCTCTTTAACTAACATTCTGGGAACATTTTAGCATTCTTAAAGCTTGACCAAATGAGGTAAAATTTGGCATAAGTATGTTTTCGATCTCGCTGAGTTCAAATATTGCAAAATTTTTCAATTTCACAAAATTATTTTCTTCAAAAATGGCATGGAATATTGTGAATATCTGTCAAAGTGTATGTTTGAAAAGAATAAATAAAACCGTTTGTTTTAGTAAAGCTTTTTCTAAAATTCGACAACCATTGACTTAACGTTTAAATTATTTCAAAAGTCTTTATACCGTCTAGTAACCGTACAGGGCCCATGTCAAGATAAAAGTTAGAACCCCCAGAACCCCCGTCAGAAAAAAAGGAGTTTCTCAAATTTTTTTCATGCGTTTGTATCCACTACTCACTACTCAGTGACTATGGCTACGTGACTATGTTGTGGATCTTTTCTATCTGACACTTTCCTTCATCATATGTTGATAACGTGTACATTTGTATCTCGGTCATCCAATTTGTGCCATATAACCGGGGTGTGCTGGGGGGTCCTCCTGGCTTCTCTAAAAAATTTAGACTGAAAAATTTGTTTGACTAACATCCAATGCCCACAATATGGGTATCTGTCGGAAGCCGACGAAAAGATGCACAAGATCGCAATGGATAAGTTCAGGTAACGCACACACTTTTCAAAATCCCCGGACTCCCTAACCCACAGAACCTCCAGCAAACACTTAAAACTAGATAGTAGACGATCAAATCTCCTCAAAAAAATTTTAGAACCCCAGAACCCCCAGAACCTCCATCAAAAATTTGAAACTAAATATTATGTAGTTACGGATCAAATCTCATCAAAAAGTTAAGAACCCCCAGAACCCCCAGAACCCTCATCAAAAAATGAAACTACACATAGTTATAGATCAAATCTCTACAAAAAATTAAGAACCCTCAGAACCCCAAGAACCTCTATGAAAATAAAAGCTTCAAGAAAAACAATTGGTAGATCAGAACGCATCAAAAAGTTACTTTTATCTTGACATGGGCCCAGTACGGGATGCATTAATTGCATTAATGCATCAATTAAAATAAAATAGTAATTTAAAACTGTTGTACAATGTTTTTACTTTAGAAGTAAACATGCAAAAGTTACAAAATAATTAGTTAAAATACTTATATGTTTCTACGTTAGCAGCAAGCATATCTACATGTTAGCTAACATATATAAAGCTACTGTGGCACTGCAACATAATATGAACGGGTTTCATATAACTTACTGTAGGTACTGAACAGAACAGTGTAAAGTTAGAGGGGGGAAATATTTCAGGGGGGAAAATATTAAGGGGGAAAATATTTCACCTTAAATATTGCAATATTTGAACTCAACGAGATCGAAAACATACTTATACCAAATTTTACCTCATTTGGTCAAGCTTTAAGAATGCTAAAATGTTCCCAGAATGTTAGTTAAAGAGCACCAAAATAGCATATTTGGAAAGATTCATCTACTTTCATAAAGAATTGAATATATCGTCAAATTTACACAAAAGGAAACCACCACCTTCAGGTGAACAGAAAACCGCAAACTCAAAATTCGCGTATTTTCTTCAAAAATGGCATGGAATATTGTGAATATCTGTCAAAGTGTATGTTTGGAAAGAATAAATAATACCGTCTGTTTTAGTAAAGCTTTTTCTGAAATTCGACAACCATTGACTTAACGTTTAAATTATTTCGAAAGTCTTTATACCGTCAAGTATGAACAGAACAGTGTAAAGTTAGAGGGGGGGAATATTTCAGGGGGGAAAATATTTAGGGGGAAAATATTTCACCTTATTAGGGGGGAAAATATTCAGGGGGGAAATATTTAGGGGGGAAAATATTTCACCTCATTGCTCCGAAGGGGGGAAAAATATTCAGGGGGGAAATATTTCACCTTATAGGGGGGAAATATTTGGGGGGAAGAATATTTCACGACACCGCCTCAAATAGTTTCAGTTTCAGTTTCAGGTCTCCTCCCAAAATAGCTTTAGTTTCAGTTTCAGTTTCAGTTTCAGGTCTCCTCTCAAAATAGTTTCAGTTTCAGTGCCTGATACGGAAAGCTGCACAACCTGAAACCTAATTTCAGTTTCAGCGCCTGAAACATCACTAGTTTGCAGGCAAAAATGTCACAACCAAAAGTGGGACGCTTGTTACACTCTTAGGCAGAAACTATGCGATGCGCGCTATCGGCTAACCCCCCCCCACAAATTGACCCCCTCTCACACCGCCCCTATATGGGTACATAGTTCCAAACGGGGGTCGCTCACTCGCTAAGCATGTTTTCTACATGCTTATGTTAAACATACACGCTTGCACCCTGTTCCCAAATTAGGCCTCGGTTTATTATAACGTGTAATTATGCAAAGCAGTGAGCGACCCCCGTTTGGACCCCGTACCCATATAGGGGCGGTGTGAGAGGGGTCAATTTGTGGGGGGTTAGCCGATAGCGCGCATAGCATAGTTTTTGCTCTGATAACAGAGAGCCTGCCTGTTGTCATACTCTTATCTATTATGTACTCTTGATAATACCAAGAGTAAGACACTCAGCTCTTCCTAATAGAATAAGCTTGCACGATGCTCGAAACATTAAGGCCGAAATCTCGGGGGGGGGGGGCTTCTCAGCGTGCAAACATACTACGCTGACATTTTTCAGAAACTGGCGATTTTGCCAAATTAAATACTATAAATTGAGCTAGGAAACTCGTACAGCAATAATTTTTATATCATTATGTTGCGTAGAACAAGATCGTTTTAACGATATAAAAACTATGTAGTTAGGTTCACGCAATCTCTCACAAAACCGGAGATAAAAAATCCTTTCCACGAAAAATTTAGGAATTTCAGTATTTCTTTAAAATGCCTAATGTTGTTGCCAGATTTGTAAGAGATTGCCTGAACCTAACTACATAATTTTTATATCGTTAAAACGATCTTGTTCTACGCAACATAATGATATAAAAATTATTGCTGTACGAGTTTCCTAGCTCAAGGTATAGTATTTAATTTGGCAAAATCGTCCGTTTCTGAAAAATGTCAGCGTTGTATGTTTACACGCTGAGAAGCCCCCCCCCCGAGATTTCGGCCTTAATGTTTCGAGCATCTTGCAAGCTTATTCTATTAGGCAGAGCTGAGTGTCTTACTCTTGGTATTATAAACTCTTGGTATAAGCTACCTATAATTAGCCTATAATTTACCTGAAAGTCAATCATGGATGCGAGCTCATCCGAAGCCTTTCCGTTGGAATCTTTTTTCCACAAAATATTATTCGGTTGGAGATCACCGTAGGATAAAACTGGATAATGGCCAAATTCTATCGGATTTTCCATTTCTTTTATTAATTTCTGTAATTATGAAATATAGGTCAACTCACGTCAGCTTGTTACGGTTACCAAGAGTATATACATGCCTAGTACCAAGAGTCTATAATACCAAGAATGGGAAGCTAGGCCCTTCCTAATGGAAATGGCCTGCGAGATGCTCGGCACATTAAGGCCGAAATCTCGGGGAGGGTCCCGCATAGTGTTGTTAAGCGTGTGTTCATATGCAGTCGAACTGAAATGCACTGATGAGGATTACGGCAGCTAAGTAGCCAATCAAATGCATTTCAGTTCAATCGCATATGAACACACGCTTAACAACGCTATGCGGTACCCCCCCCCTGAGATCTCGGGGGCGTCCACTTATACACATAATTTTGACATAAGGTAGGGAATTAGCCAATCAGATGCGTTTTAGTTCAAACGGGACCCCCCCGAGATTTCGGCCTTAATGTGCAGGCCATTTCCATTAGGAAGGGCCAAACTTCCCACTCTTGGTATTATATACTCTTGTTAGTACATATATAGGAGTTATGACAACAGTCATACTCTATGTATTATGAGCTTGACACGTCCTCTGCACACTAACGTTCACATCTCCTACTAATTGGATCCCAGTGACCACCGTCATAAATAGGTGTCCAGTCGAATCAGGGTACGCTCCCTCGCTCCCACCCAAGTAGTGTGTGTTTATTATTTGTGTCTGCTTCAAGCTTTAAAACATTGACATAACGGTCGAATTTTTTTGACTCACTAGGCAAGGCCGCACCCTGGAGGGGGGTTCAATGGGTCTAGACCTTCCCCCCCCCACTTATGGCATGACAAAATGAAAAATTTTTGCTATTTGTATGGCAAAAACAACTAGTTTTGCAAGAAATAAACATCCAATGTACAGTTTATGGGCAAAAATGCAAACATTCCTCAACATCTGGGGGGGGGGGGGGCTCCGCCAAGAAAAACAGACAAACTATATACTAACTTTAAATTCATCTTTAAGCCAACTGATTTTAGCCGTATTCACGTGAAGCCTGGACCCATACGTTTCCATGGCATAGTTTGCGGACTGATCGTACAGATCTAACATTTGCTGAAACATTGTGAGATGCTCTTTACCTAAATATATACAAACAAAACTAAATTATAACAGGTACATTAACATGCAGAAGCAGAAATATGGCTTTAAAGATTTTCGTTAACGAAATGTTGATTTTTTTCTCATGATGGGGTGCTTTGCA
Organism: Trissonchulus latispiculum; assembly: GCA_030248195.1. NCBI lineage: Eukaryota > Metazoa > Nematoda > Enoplea > Enoplida > Ironidae > Trissonchulus > Trissonchulus latispiculum. The sequence continues at coordinate 11,569 of JASAND010023321.1, forward strand.
ATAGCATTTGCAACTGCGCTTAAAAGTCGCAGAGAATCGGTTAGTTTAGGACAGTCTAACGGTGCATCCATAGTTCGGGACGCAAACAGCCACGCGTAGACGCGCGTCGACGCGCGTACGTAAGCGTCTGCATGCGTTCACGAGCATGAATACGCTACAATTAATTTCAAACGGTTAAAACGGCATGTTACAATCTGTGGCGTCGACGCGCGTCTCTCTGCGTTCGCAACTATGAATGCACCTTTATAGAATTAGGTTGCCTTCATAAATCATAAATATTCCAAAGACGACAGTACGTGCGTCGACGCGCGTCAAAGCGCCCGAATGTAGGATGCCGTTGTAGCAGTTTAAAATACATTGCAGCAACTTCAAGCTCACGAACGCATGCAGACGCTTACAATTCCTGCTGTAAACGCTTTTATACCTTTTGCATATACATAGACGGAGAACTTAAAACTAAGTTACCATCACACTTTCCCCAGCCTTTATTCTTAATGCTGAAAGCCTGGAGAGAAGCCACGACTTCCAGCAAAACTTCAACTTGTCTCAGTGACAAATATTCCAGAAAATCAGCTGAAGAACAAGCAATTTCCGATAAATCTTCAGTAATTATCATTCCCTCAGAAGATTCACTAATTTCCTCCGAATAATAACATCGTGGCATCTTGAAGGGTGGATCTCCATTGCTAGATACGAATTTGTAGGCAGCCACTTCGCAGTTGTGCATCTGGAATAATAAATCAAACAGAAGCTAACACTTTCATTATTGCAAGTATGGTAATATTTCCTAGGATTTATACAGTTGTCTTCACAAAAAATAGCACTGAACACGGCTGTGCTTTCAGACTAGGGTAAGCCTCATATCAAAGCATCTATTAGCCATCAATGAAATAGATTCAATTCAAAATTCAACTTAATTTTCCAGCAAAAATACTTTTGGTTAGGTTTTGCGAATCAAGTGGAACCTAAATTTCTAGGCCGAAAGTTTTCTGTTCCTGAATTGAAGCTCAACCGAACACAACGATTTTTATCTTCCTCACTCGACATATCGACAAAAATAAATCCATTTGGAAAACTAAAAAATACTTTTCGGATAACATCAGGATTACCACAAGTAGCAAGCTCTTTTCCAAGTTGTAATATTTTTGTATGCGTTGGCCGTTTGATAATCACGCTCTTTGGCAATTTTTCAAGTCCTACAAAAAGCAAGGATCTATATGTAATTAAATCTGCAATTCTATAAAATGATTAAGCATATAATTAAAATTAAAGCCTAATAAACAAGGGTACTACTGTTGCATGGTCCGTACATGCATACATATGATGGTTCTTTATTTATATTTTATTATATTCATTATCTTATTCATATGTTAAAACTTATCATTAGTAAATTAATTTATCATAAATGTACTATCCTAAAAGCTCATTACCGTTTGACTTAGTTCTATCCCATACAAGCTTAGCTTTGGTGACAATCGAAATATAGCCCAGCGTTTCTCCTAAAATCTGACAACTTGTATCGATGAGTTTCCCATCGGCTTTCACTGCATCGTTCAGAATCGATTCTAGTTTGGCCAACTCGACAGAACACTTGATGGAAGATGTAGCATTTTGAACTTGAGCACCTCCCGTTGCCATGGCAACAAAAATTAAGCAATCTGGATTACTGACAGAGGTCCCCCCGCTAATTACACAAGAAATAGTTAAATATAGTCAAGTGTTGATGTGGTGGGCAGAATCCCGAGTACACACACACATGTGTAACTGAACGAAGTACA
>JASAND010023323.1:0-17179 GCA_030248195.1 Trissonchulus latispiculum
TAGAAAACATTAGCAATATAAATTCAATTCTAAGTTTGTCACTAATCTACATAACTGCTCAAGCAGTTTATAGCATTCTCTGGTTTGTTTCCCACTGAGAAATAGTCCAACCTGTCTGCTTAAATCATGATTTTTCAAATAGTTGGCCAAAAATTCAGCTTCTTCGATATCATCGATGGCAGTTAAAAGTAGGCCCTTGGATTCACACTGATGTGCTGCTTCAGACCAACTGTTGAATTCAGATGTTCGAAACAAATAACAGGATTCTTCAAAACTGATAAGCGGCTTTGGGCAAGCAATATCTCCCCCTTAAAAATTACAGGCAATGTGGAAATTATTAAATACTGTCTACTTCTGCGATTTGAGTGTTCAATAACCAGATCCACTGCTGTGGGGGTTCGCTTTTTGGCTGATTCTTCTATCACTTCCGCTCCGATTTTGCTCATTTTCACATATTTTGTAGTTTCCATGGAACCTCGAACCAAAACAGGAATGTTTTGCGTAATATTGCTTCTATCGTTCTACAGAGCTCTTCAATTGTGATCTTCACATGTGTAAATTTACATAGGAAAATGAAAACGTTGGGTTTAAAAGCTTGTGGCAAAAATTCGCTATATAAAACTTACAGCGCTACAACATTGCAGTCATGTTTAGAGCATGCTGTAGTCGACAAATAACTCTTCTGGTTCAATTTTGTTGAGTGGGTGGAGGTTTTTCAGCGATTTTTCAAAGTCGAACTTTCAAAAAATTGGTACTTTTTACCACAAAGAATAGGGGCCGAGCAAAACATTTTGATCTCTCCTGCACGATTGCGTTGGGCACGACTGAGTGGCTGTGCCGGAGTCGTTTTAGCAATGCAGTATGTGCCAATAGTATTAATTTGACATATTAGCCGACTCCGATTTCGCTGCCGTTCTGTCTCCAAATGACCTTGGAGGGCAAATCCCCACTTTGTCAACTCTTTTATAAGGCATCTCCAGTTTGTCAACTTTTTTATGCCATCTCCACTTTGTTAACTCTTGCTCGAATTAATCAATTTTTCTTAAGGGGGAACAGGTTTTCACAAATAATCTTAATTAATTTAAACCGAAATATTTATATAATACTGTATTTATTTACTTAATAATAATTAAGTGCAAACTTTGAAAAATTTAAAATTTGTAAGGATAAAAAATTTAATTGAGCAGACATTTCATCTGAGTTTAAAGTTAAATTAAAATTTAATAAAACTTGAAATTATTTTCTGAGTTGCGTTCCATGCCAATTCTTATTTATAGCTTAAAATTAAATATTCTGTTTAAATTAGTTAGCAAAAACTACTACGGTTTTAAAGTTAGAACTTTATTTCAGGCAGTGTAAAGCAGGACCCTGCCTCAGAAAAACTGATTGACACGAAAACAAGTTGACTAAAAGGGGATGGCATGAAAAAGAGCTGATAAACAGGGGATGCCTTATTAAAAAAGTTGACAACGTGGGGATGAACTGGGAAAGAGTTGACTATCTGGGGACGACCTTAATTATAGGGATTAGTGTTGACTAACTGGAGAATTGACAAACTGGGGAATTGGCAAACTGGGGAATTGACAAACTGGGGATGCGTCAGTAATATAATACTTACAGTTTCTGAGCTGAAATCCGCTTAAGCATACCACATTAGAAAGGTGGATTAACAATAGTAAACTCCATATCATTATTTCTAAAACAATTATAACCTGGTGTTAGCTATGTAAATAATTAAATTTGTAATCTTTTCATCTTCACGCGAGTATATAAGTGCTGCGAATCCCCACCTCTCCTCATTGAGTTTTTATCCAGAACTAGCCAATTATAACGTAAATTAGATTAATGCATTTAAAAAACTAATTCGACAATTCTGTAGCATTTCTTCTGCTCTTTCCAATGATATAAAAATTGTTGCACACTACATTCCTGCGAATTTTTGTATTGTGCAACAATTTTTATATCATTGGAAAGAACAAAAGAAATGCTACAAACTTGTCGAATAATTTTTTTAATTGCATTAATATAATTAAAGTTATACTTAATTAATTAAAAACTAATAAACAAATGCCTACCGTGAGCCTAAACTAATTAGCGAATCAGCGAGCAGACACACGCTTATATGAACGCGTGTAATTAGTGCAAAGTGGGACCCCCCGCGGAAGTTTCGGGGGGGCGGGTCCCGAGTCAGCAAAACTAAACGGTAAAATGTAGTTACAAACATTTAAACCTAACAAAGTACAGTCTAGCGTTCAGTACAGGGGGCGTTGCACTTGTGCAGCGTAGCATCAGGAGTTAAAGCAGCTCCTGTACAAAACCCATCAGTGTAATGCTGCAAACAGAAGTAAAATGCTACACTGTAGTAGTACAGTTCAGCAGGCCTTAGTCTACTAGTACACTGACAATGATCGTCTGTAGTGAATGCTATACTGTAGAACGACATAGATTGGAAACTGTACGAATATATGGGCCAGCCAATATATGACAAACTGACCAGGGAAATGAACAACAAAATGCTGCATTGTAAATAGGTGTTTGAAATTGAAAACTGATCAAAATAAAATGCTGTGTTTATTATTGAAACTTGCTATTTTCGTCAACAGTAGCCATCATTCGCTTAATAATAAGTAAACAAATAAACAAACACATTAAAACAGAACTATGTAGTTCTAAATAAGAAGGGTAGTAGCGGTTGTAGGTCTCAGTGGTGGCTCTGTATAGTAGGGTTGTAGCTTTCAGGAGGCTTCTCTTTGGGTTATAGCTTTCAGCAGGCTTCTCTGGGGGTTGTACAGTTACAGCTGTCATAAGACTTCTCTTGGGGTTGTAGGGTTGTAGCTTTCAGAAGGCTCTTCTGGGGTTGTAGCTTTCAGAGGGCTTCTCTTAGGGTTGTAGCTTTCTGAAGGCTTCTCTTGGGGTTGTAGCTTTCTGAAGGCTTCTCTTGGGGTTGTAGCTTTCTGAAGGCTTCTCTTAAGGTTGTAGCTTTCTGAAGGCTTCTCTTGGGGTTGTAGCTTTCTGAAGGCTTCTCTTGGGGTTGTAGCTTTCTGAAGGCTTCTCTTGGGGTTGTAGCTTTTTGAAGGCTTCTCTTGGGGTTGTAGCTTTCTGAAGGCTTCTCTTGGGGTTGTAGCTTTCTGAAGGCTTCTCTTGGGGTTGTAGCTTTCTGAAGGCTTCTCTTGGGGTTGTAGCTTTCTGAAGGCTTCTCTTGGGGTTGTAGCTTTCTGAAGGCTTCTCTTGGGGTTGTAGCTTTCTGAAGGCTTCTCTTGGGGTTGTAGCTTTCTGAAGGCTTCTCTTGGGGTTGTAGCTTTCTGAAGGCTTCTCTTGGGGTTGTAGCTTTCTGAAGGCTTCTCTTGGGGTTGTAGCTTTCTGAAGGCTTCTCTTGGGGTTGTAGCTTTCTGAAGGCTTCTCTTGGGGTTGTAGCTTTCAGAAGGCTTCTCATGGGGTTGTAGCTTTCTGAAGGCTTCTCTTGGGGTTGTAGCTTTCTGAAGGCTTCTCTTGGGGTTGTAGCTTTCCGAAGGCTTCTCTTGGGGTTGTAGCTTTCTGAAGGCTTCTCTTGGGGTTGTAGCTTTCTGAAGGCTTGTCTTGGGGTTGTAGCTTTCTGAAGGCTTCTCTTGGGGTTGTAGCTTTCTGAAGGCTTCTCTTGCGGTTGTAGCTTTCTGAAGGCTTCTCTTGCGGTTGTAGCTTTCTGAAGGCTTCTCTTGCGGTTGTAGCTTTCTGAAGGCTTCTCTTGCGGTTGTAGCTTTCTGAAGGCTTCTCTTGCGGTTGTAGCTTTCTGAAGGCTTCTCTTGGGGTTGTAGCTTTCTGAAGGCTTCTCTTGCGGTTGTAGCTTTCTGAAGGCTTCTCTTGCGGTTGTAGCTTTCTGAAGGCTTCTCTTGCGGTTGTAGCTTTCTGAAGGCTTCTCTTGCGGTTGTAGCTTTCTGAAGGCTTCTCTTGCGGTTGTATCTTACAGAAGTCGTCATCTTTTCGTCAAATTCAGACATGAAATTTCTCGAGCATCCAATAAGTAATTTTACTTAATAGTTAAATTCAAATTTTCTCTCTGGCTTAGACTCCCTCCTTTTCCTGATTTTTTCGTTTCTGCCATTTTGTACGAGTGAAAACAGAGCCAAGAAATAGGTTCTCGCTTACATACAAAGACAGCAGTATCAAAAATATTTAATATATTTTACATAGAAATTAATGCTTCACCGCGCATAATATTATTATTTATTCCAAACGTTTGCAAAGTACTGAAAACGCATTATATTCAGTTCTAAAACTCGGCAGGAAGCAGCGGCAACTATAGTGGAGACTACTTTGTAAGCCAATTTAGCCGACTTAATCATAGGTCTAGAGGTCAAAGTTTGAAGCTTTGTCTTCTTCAATGGGTCCTCTTACCATCGCAACTGCAACAGTGTCTCAAAGATATCCTTTGGAATCGCTCCAATCGTTCCACCTTTTTGAGATGTATCAAAGGTGACGCATATTCCAGGTGTGGTCTAATATAAATTTTATACAGTTGGAGCAGAGTTGTCTTTTTAAAACTTGGTCTGTGTGTTCGCAGCAAGCCCAGACGAACCCTTCCTTTTGTATCATAAGCAAAATTTGAGCTCTTGTTTGGTGGTATAGGAGAAAATCTCCTAAGATTCGGAATTTTATGACGAAAATTGCGATAATTGGGTGCATTTCCGAGAAGTGGTCGAAGGACAAGACTATGCAGCGCACCGACTATATTCGATCATGAAACAAACTTTTCAATTCACAAAATGTTTGGCGAATATTGAATATTTCAAACTTTCCCTGATCAACACCCGGAATTCCTGATTTTTCCCAGAATTTCAAAAATCTCTAGTTTCCGAGGATTCTAGAAGATGCACATCGCGGAGGTTTGCAATAAACGATCAAAGCATGTACACCGATGGTGCTATACAGTGTTGCAATTTCTACAAGCCACAATTATAAAAAATATTCGTTCAAACCTTTCCGTATACAGTCCCATTTTCAGTATAATTTTAATGTTCAATTAATCAACCTTTTAGATCAATACCGTAACTTTGTTTCAATTTTATCATTCAGTGTCAGTCTCATTCATTGGGCTGCCGTCAGATGACAGGAGCTTTGCAGTCCCTGAATCAGCTTCTTTGCCAGACTGAAGCAAAGCATCTTGTTCACAATTAACCATATATTCCGTTCTAAATTGAACAAAAAGAAAATTAGTCGTTGCAGGAATTTACACTTTGACTTACAATGGACAGTACGGATTCGCTGTTTTAGTCCTTGTTTAATCCGATGTGACATTCTTCAAAATAATAATGAGGGGTTTGATCCAGTAACGAAGCTATCTGGCAGAAAAGATTAAGTTTCTGAAGTTTTTGATTTCTTGTAAGATTTGGATATGATTTCGGCTTCTTAAATAGTATGTCAGGACTTGGCTTGGTTTCTGTCATTTCAGCACACACACACTATTTCTGATGAAAATGGTCTTAATATATGCTTTGTTTCGTCTTGAGTGCTGCAAGAAATTACTGTAATTTTTCCTGCTTTGGTTTCTTCTTCGTAGACCAAGGGAGACATAATATGCACACTGGGATCACTGGCATAATATGCCCACGCAAATCTGGGTCTTCCGGACTCGTGCGCTCTATTGATCTGGCTGGCTTCAATCTGGCTCTAGGGTTTGAGTACTGGCGTTTTTTGCGACTCAGTGAACAAGCTAAATTATAAATTTTTCAAATTTGAATGTGTTAAATCCCTGTTTTCTTCACAATTTGCGTGATTAAATCTCTTAATAGTAGTGTCCAAGCACACTATTATTATACTTATATAATTTATATAATATTTATTTATATTATATATTTATATTTTATTTATATTTAAATATAATACTTATATGATAAAATAATGGATTTTTCATTTATATCCTGTCTAAGTGCTTGCAGTTCCCTTCCCAATTTCTTTCTGCAGCCTTTTCTAAAGCTGCCAAACAAGCTTCGTTAGTTCCATAGCCATCCTAGTTGTGCTTGGCATGCGGAGGTTAGCAGTAGTGGCCAAACAACCACTTCTAGCCTGGGATCAGATGTAACTACTGTTATCAGATCAGATGTAGCTATGGTTTCACACTTGGTCATCACTTCTCCGCTTCATGTCCGTATTTTTAAACTGCCTGGTAAAAGGAGCAACGTAACGATCGCATAGTGTGCAGCTGATGCTAGAAGCTATCCAAAATTATCATGCATCCTCACTAAAAAGTAGTTCAACTTAGGGCTATTCACCAATTTCAGTAACCATAAAGTCCAGTTAACGATTGCACCTCCAGTGTCGAATAAAATGCTTTAAATTAAGTGATCTACAGTCTAACAGATCTGGCATCAAAGAAACAGAATTTAGAATGCTTATAATATTACTTACATAATAACATTGAAGTCAGGAGCTTCTCCTAAAATTAAGCACAACATTTTTACTTCGGAATGCATAATTTTTATGTTTACTTTACTGATAATTATAGCATTGTAAAAAATTAGTTCAAGGCAACGGAAATTTAATTAAACTACATCTTGCTATAAGTTTAACCAGGAGTAACTCCTGTGTAGAAGTTGAGTAAACCAGATGTTGACACAATTAATAGATTGATAATCTTTTCCTTAAAATCTTGATGCAGTGGGCGATTACAACAAACTAACGTTTAGGCAGTACAATTCAAAGATTAGCAAAGGCACATTACTCCAGATTGATACGAAAATGCGGCATCATTTGCAGCAATCCATCACAGATGGAACAAGTAGGCCCCAAAAGGGGCAGTATTCCTTCATATGTAGACCTTTTCTTTAAATTGTAACATTGTTTTTGCAAAATTATTTCTGTAGGAAGCTCCAGGTTTTCTTTACAATTTCACTTGACTTCCCTCATCAGGGAGAGCAAGCTAGTACCTACCCACCTACTGCACCGATGCGTAGCTCCCAAGCTACATTGGTGCTCAAAAATCTGCAACCGTTTAGATTGCTGGCAGTCGAAGACTGCGCGGCGGCTCTCAGTTCTGTTCCTTAAATAGGTTCTAAACCTAATTTGCATAATCCAAATGCAAAAAATCTGACCTAAGCTAGCCCTGCGTTGAGGATAGGGCTTCTAACTGGAGAAATGACCCACTATGCACTAAACATATAAGTTTCCATTTTATACATTCCTGCTCCAGCAGGAATAAAAATAAGCATGAAAATCTATATGTATATATATATATATATATATATATGTGTGTGTGTGTGTGTGTGTGTGTGTGTGTGTGTGTGTGTGTGTGTGTGTGTGTGTGTGTGTGTGTGTGTGTGTGTGTGTGTGTGTGTGTGTGTGTGTGTGTGTGTGTGTGTGTGTGTGTGAGTGTGTGTGTGTGTGTGTGTGTGTGTGTGTGTGTGCGTGCGTGTGTGCGTGTGTGCGTGTGCGTGCGTGTGTGCGTGTGTGTGTGTGTGTGTGTGTGTGTGTGTGTGTGTGTGTGTGTGTGTGTGTGTGTGTGTATGTGTGTGTGTGTGTGTGTGTGTGTGTGTGGACGCTAAAATTATTCCTATTTACACTAGCTAAAAAGTGATTTCATGCTGAGCAGTCAACGGTTGGAACACAGACATGATACCATTATGCCTCAAAGCAAAGCGTCTGCTGTCCCCATATCCGCCAACGAGTTTGTCGTTGTTTCGTCTAGGAAGTCTAACTGTACAGAGAGGATTTATCCAGCAAAGACTCTCAGCTTGTTTCCAGGAATATACTCCACACGTGCAGTCTTGTTGACATTTCTTTCTGCAGTCGTCGAAGGAATTAATATTGTTCAGCTCAGTTCCACTGACCATAGTAGCTCCTGGATAGTCAAAACCGCTAAACGTTGTGTCAGCTAAAAAGCAAATTTAGCCTGTTTCAGCGTAACAATCTTTATTTCTCCCGATGCAAAATATTTTTAATGGGTAGGCCGTGGGTTCCTGTGCAAGTCAAGGAAGCTGAATTTTATGGACTGTCTCACTTATTTCGGTATAATATTCAGCGAAGCTGCAAGCGAAAAAGCTGTGCATTGTGTCCTTGTTTTGCTAAACATTTTACAGCACATATCGACTCCCGAGCTGCAGGCAAAGCGGTAATTAAGCTGACATTGGAGCACACACAACCCATTGACCGATCTGCCCTTGTCACTCAGCTGTGACATGCAAAATGTTATGGATTTAGCGTTATGCAAAGATAGTAGCGGAACCTCTCACCATCAATTGGCCATATGTCGCTATCTCTTTTGTGGCCAAAAAAGGCTCCAGCAGTGTTAAAATCCACTTTCTTTGAAAAAGCACACGGAGTCATAATTACGCATGTTTTGTTTGAAGAGTGGTAGGTCCAAGCAGCACATGAACATTCTCTGTTGCATTCTTGACAACATTCTTTAGTAGAATTGGCGGCAAAGCCTAGACCACTCCCCAGAATTGCTCCTTTAGGATAGTCCACATCACATACTAAAATGAAAGAATGTTCGGACTTTTTACAGACTTTCTTTTGTTATAGAATTGCTATCGAGAAAGCTGTGCATTAATAGACCGTCTAGGCACAAATTTTATACAAAATTTGTGGCAAAATTGCATAAATGTACAGCTTAAATATTGACAGCATGCAAACATAGTATGCAAATAAATCGTTAAAGTATTGTCTAAGGAAAGTGAAGAAACTTATAAAATTATTAAAAAACAAGCTGGCCCCAAAAGGAGCATGACTACTTCACAAACCCATAGCATCCATTTCCAAGTGATTTATGACCCTCTCAGTCCACAGCTAGAATTTCGCAATCAAAGAAAAGCACTGCAGTTCGCAATTTTGCCAGCTCATCTTCTCGCCAGTAAGAGTAGAAAAGATTAACAAAAGCCCATTATATATTCCATGTAAATGTAATTATTTTGTTTACATTGCATGAAACTTGATATATAAGTGGTCGTGCTCATTTTCATCTAAGTGATGAAAGTTGTTTTTGAATCCGAAAAACTGAACTGATTGAGCTGTTAATTCAAGCTAATCCGTCATTCTATACACATTGTTCCTGGTGCTGCTGCTAATCTGCAGCCTAATTTGCATAATGTCAGTAGATATATACTTCATCAAAAAAACCCCTATGCCAGCCATACACACAACACGCTCACAATTCCAGTTTTATACACTCCGGCGGCAGCCGAGCCGGAATAATTAATTCAAACGAAGCTAAGTAGAAATGAATAATGTGTGTTTCTGCCTAAACATTTGAGAAAAGAATGTGTAGTGAGGCAACGGCTACACATTGCAATAAAAGGATAAACAGCTCGTTTCGGATGAACATTGTTTCCCTTTCATAGGACAAATCACAATTTCTATATAATTTATCGTTTGAATATGAAGAAAAATAGAAAGTCACGTTCACGTACCACCAAAGGTCCGGAAAATATGGGCATAAATGTGGGAATAACCCGGCCATCTGCTTTCTGTAGCCAAACTTACTGTCACACACAGCTGCAGTATCGTTGTCGCCTTGCACCAGCAGCCACAGGCAAGAGCAAACCAGTAGACCGAAATAAAACGTCTTCATCTTCGGCAGAATGCGGCAGTTTTATCTGAAACTTCACTAAGTAGTACAATTTTGGCTGAAACCATTATGTTGATGGTGAAATCACCGCAAAATGATCAAGACATTGTGAAATGTTGGAGAGTAAATCGTCTTTTTGATCGGAATTCTTTACAAAGCTTCAGATAAAGTATCATGTAAAAATTCAATTATATATACAATATCGGAAGAAACTTACTAAACTTGCAGTTTAGAATTTTCCAAATGTATGCAAAAACGAAAAAAATAAAAACCAATTTTGAAAGGGTCTCGGCGATCGAAAATTTTAAGCACATTTAACTTCAAACTTTAGAAATATCAGATGAAGTTTATAATATTATATGAAGCATATTATGCAAGTTTTTGTATTATTTAGCAAATGACAAGCAAGCAAGCAAACACAAACAAAACCTTCGGTAACTTAATAACTTAATTCGAATTTTTTTTCACTTTAGATATCACGTAAACTTCTTTCGTGGATTATGGAATATTTTCCGAAAGTAACCAGTAACTTTGAAATCAATGGATTAAAACCGCATGCAGCTTCAGTGACTTCCGGTATACCCCAAGGCTATATTCTAGGGTCGTTATATTTCTTGGCATATATGATCTAAATATACAACTGTTCTCTGATGATGCAAAACTTTTCCTGAATGCAGATAGTCAGGATAATGCTGTAAATTATATGACAATGCGGCACAATCTCTGCCATATTTGAAACAGTACTGAAATTATACAACTCTCCTTGGCTTAAACTGAAAATGCATATGCCGCTCAAACAAATCCAAATGATTCTTACTGCAATTGGGCTCTCTGAGTTGAATGCAACACAATTCAGTGATCTTAGCGTTAATGGTTCAAAGGTCTGGCCGTACTGCTCGTCTAAAATCAATATTTTTGCCTAGTCAAATGCATCTGTATTGAAATAGAAAAATCTGGGGCTGACAACGCTGCATTTCTTGATGTGATGGCATCCTTTGCTTCTGCCCAATGATTTGATCTGGTCCAGCTCCTGGTTCCGCCACAAACCCTCTCATCAAGCCACCTTAATACTCAAACGACCGACGCACTGTCAAACAGTTGGATCATGTCCTTATAGGCCATGCTACGCTGTCTATGTTGGACTATGTGATGACTCAAGATTCCATCGGCTCTAACCACAGCTTGGTGCTGGTGAAATTAGACGGAGTGCACCTGAATATGCAGGGAAAATTGAAAAGAGCTGCTCAGTGAGACGTGGGGAAGTTGGAAGAGTTGGTTGAAAGAGAAAAAGTTGGAGACCTTTTAAAGGTTATGAAAGATCTATGTTGGCAGAAAGCAGTAGCTCATCATCCATCTTAAATGACTCCATTGACAATCCTATTAGTTCGGTTTTGGACCACACAGCGAGTTATTGTTATTCAGTCTTAAAAAGCAGTGCGCATGGGAACCCGTACAAGGACTTCGGTTTGTAGGTTCGAAATTCCATTGAAATTCATAGAATATAATTATGTAATGTATGATGAGCGGACTGCACGTATCCCACCACCGGCTCAGGGTTAACCTTGTTACAATCCTTCAGGCTAGGACGCAGGCTGCAAGTGCAAGCCGGAGCCCGCAACCAACCAGATCCCCACCACCCAGTAGTACCATTAGTACAGAGCACCTTAACTGTGCTTTAGGTTTCGTAATACGGAATACTATAATATTCCATGTGGCAGTATGACTATATACCATTCACCCCGAAGTTGCCGATTTCTAAAAATTGGCAGCCAATTTTGCTCATTTCTAAAACTCGGCAAGCGTGTTGCCCGTTTCTAGGAATTATCAAAATTGCTTTACGATTTTTAGAATAAGTTTTTAAATTGCCGATTTCCGAAATTATGCAAGCTGCATTACATTTATAATATATGGATGTGCTGTGATTTGTACTGCCACACTACAAACCATTTTGTTCGATTATTACAATTATAACTGTTTATTACTGTAAACAATTATAGTAATCACATCACCTTATTGCTTTTACTAATTTCGTCTCGTTTTACTGATTGTACTAACTACTAACAATGGCGAAAGAAATGTGACGCAAATTTCAAGTTAAGTTGCCACGCTGGGTGAGTCTTACAACAGTTTGAATCAGACAGAATACCATCGGTTACTAGAAGAAACAATTCACGAAAAGAAAAGAAGTGTGACTTCGAACCGAAAGACTATCGAAGTCTAAAAGGTTTAACGTCCTTCACGGGGGTGGATCACAAAAACAGGTAAAGGCAAACTCAAATGTTTCTCAATTTTTTGTCCCAAGCGAGGAAATGTTTTTAATGCACACACAGCTCATACTGCAGGTATCAGCCACAGTGGCCAAAAGTTAATGACAAGAAAACTGAATACTAACTATCCAAACATCACCGTTTAGCATATCCAGTGCTACCTAGACGTTTGCGAAAACTGTCAACTGAAAAGACCTGGTAAAAGCACAGGTTTAGTGATAAAACCAATTCTCACGAATAAGCTAAATGATCGAACTCAAATGGACTTGGCGATTTGTGAACTGCTAAGGACAGTGATTTTGCATGTGATGCACTTCATCCTCCGGTCACCAAACTTTAATGGGCGGAAGGAAGTGGCTTACCATCTATTGGATATATTCACAACTCTGGGAGCTCCCAGAATTCACCAATCAGATAATGGAAGAGAATTTAGTGCCAAGGTTTGAATTTTACTGAATTTGCTAATATGGGCTCAAATTAAATTAATAAATGATTAAGAATAATTAAAGTAACGTTGCATACTATTTCGAGGCTTGGCAGGGAATGGAATTTCTTTTGGAAAAATGTGTAAATTTACAAATATTTAGTTTTCAATACGTTGTGTAATGTTAAGTTGATTATTAAGTAATCGATGACTTGAAAGGGTACTGGCCTGAACTCTCCATTGTTCTCCATTGTTCTCCAAGACATCTACAGTCTCAAGGCTCAGTCGAACGTTCAAACGCGGATGTACAAACAATGTTGGTAAATTGGATGAACGATAACATTTCCAAAAAGTGGAGTGGAGTGAAGGGCTTAAATTTGTCCAAATAATTGCTAAAACCTCATCTTATACGATACACCGTATATATTATACACCGTACGAAGCTATGTTTGGGGTTGAAATGAGCGAAAGAATTGCCTCCGTTATTCCTTACAATGTAAATTCACATTGAAAATGCCACGACAGAAAAACTGTTACTTGAATTAATTGAAAAGATAGCCAGAACATCTGACAGAATCCGACTTTTCGAGCCACGAATCCCAGTTTAGCTCATTTTTAGAAATGAGTAAAAGTTGTGCCGATGCCTAGAATTCTGCAACTGTTTCGTTCGTTCGGCAATTTCGTGAACTGGGCATGGCATTCTTCATCTATTTGTTATATATTCTTGATTTTAGGAGAACCTGAATTAAAAAATTCAGGGAAACTGTAATCGCATTGAAAAGATTTATTAGAAGCCTCAATGATTCAAAGGATGCTTATGTGTGCAAAGAAATGATTGCTCTGCGGTTAGCAGTGGCCACCAATTTGTGTCCCGTATTGCCAGTCCCTCATGGTTACAGTACTGCCGAAACCTGGCCTTGGCAACGGTGCTTCGTCTAATCCAAGTAGTGTGAGCCTCTATCTGGAATAATCATACTGTCGCAGCTGTCGAAGAAAATTGAATCCAAATTTCTTCTTTCGCAAGAAAAAAGGAAAATGGAAAGAAAATATAAAGAAAAGTTTTCCCCTAAAATAACGGCGTAAAAAGGAAAGTAGCACCTTAAGGGGTGTTATTTTAGCCGATTTTTCGACCATCATTTCCGCAAATTCTGTAACCTACATGGTATATTTTAACGAGTTTATAAAATTTAAGTCGTCGGATTTCTTATGGTTGGTAAGTAATTTCAGCGAAAATTGGATATTAAACATTCAAACGGAAAAAGTGGTGATTTTTTCCGTATGCCAGAGAAATCTCGCCAACGACAAACGGAGCGATTCAACGCCCATTTTGTATCATATAAACTCTGAGGGTGATCTGTAGGCAGCGGAATTTTAATTTAGACCTTTAAGTTGTATATTAGTTTTCGAAGCTTAAGAAAGGCCAAATTTGACTGTTTTGCAACTTTGATGAAATATTCTGAAATGTATAAAGCCCATTTAAAAAGTCTACTTCTTTCAGATCACAACTTACGACAAGACATTTCTGTAGATACAAATTGATCCTGGTTAGCTTGGATTCATCACTTCAAAATGTTAGCCTATATGTTTGTTCACCATTATTGATGACTTTAGGTCAAGTTTGGATTAAAATGTTGAAGTTTAGTACACCCAGTTGATCGCTGGGGTCAAATGTGAGGCTCTGACAACCATAAGCTGAAAAATACCGATTTTTAGAATTTTTCGAAATATGTTAAATTTTATAGCAAGCGAAATCTGACATTATTGCGAAGAGTTATTTCTGAAATGCACCACTCAAGTTATCGGGGTTAAACGATTGTCGAGGTCAAAGCTTTCCAGCGCCGGTGCTGCTCCGGAAAATCACTTAATAAACACCTAGTGGTAGACTTCCCCTTTGAAAGCTACCCGAAATTCTTTGTTTACATCAGTTATCAAACATACAACCGATTGAAGCTCCATACTCGAGGAAGTTCAAGTATTTTTGCTGCGGCACCGTGGTTTTTGTCCATTTTCAAATTCCATGCAGTTAACAGCAGATTACTCGTTAAGTAATAAACAAACTACTCAAGATTTAAACTCGATATGCATAACACATATGACAAAATTTCGTGGGGAAAATGAGCAGAATACGTGACCACAAAACTTTTCATGGTGGACCCCCCAAGTCATTACAATTAGGAGTCGTATTTGGATTTCTGTGGGTGGGTGGGGTGTTAAAATACCACATTTTGGGCTTTGGGAGCTCGCATTATTTGGTCTAATATTCTGAATTTTATTCTAAGAATGTAACCAGTAATTGACGTTGCTCAAATTTTGTTCGAGTATGGTCAGGGTCTCATCATATGCTTCCAAGTAACTACCTCCAAATTTTTCTTCTTAACCTAATAAGCAAAGAATAAACACATATTATTTATTCTCGTGACTCAAAGTTAACAGTTCATTCCACTTTACTATGGTGCAACAAACGTGTGTACAAGATTTGTTCATTTCTTGCAGGCTATCTATTTGAGCAAACCCAGCAATGTATATTGTCTTCAATCACAACGATCACGAGATTTCGGGGAAAATCCGAAATTCCGGTTTATGTTTTGACTATAAACTTTGACTGGTAGCCATAAAACTCTAGCGATGAAGTTTTCGTGAATTCCAAAAACTGAGCACACTTATGATTTACTGAGTTTTCCAGATTTTTGATATCCCAGTTCTGGACAATTCTATGAAATACATACTTTGATGAGGCTTGCTCCAAAGTTTAGTTTGCAATAAAAGACAAAAGTTTATACGCATGTTTTGGTTGCACTATAGTGTTGCAATTTGTGCAAGCGAAAACATTTATTATTCAATCTTGCTTTTCGCATACTTTAGGGCCATTTAGATTATTCAGTACAGTTTTAATATATGCTGAAAGATAAGCCAACATATAGGTCAATAACGTAGTCTTGTTTCGATTTTATCCTTCAATGCCAGTCTTATTCATTGGGCTGTCGCTAGATGACAACAGCTTTGCACTTTCAGAGTCAGGGCCTTTGCCAGATTTTAGCAGAACGTCTTGTAGACAGTTAGTCATATGTTCTGTTCTAAAATGAGCAATCATAGAATTAGTTCCTGCAGAAATTTACACTTTGAAACACAATAGACATTAAGGAATCAGTGTTTTGGATTTTTCCTTCCGCCGTAACATACTTCAATAAATTTAGGGCCATCTAGCATTTCGGTAACCACAAAATCCAATTAATACCTGCAACTCCAGTGTTGGATCAGTTAATCTTTACCACTAAGTGGTCAACAATTTAACAAAATTGACAATGAAAAAGCAGGATCCCGAATGCTTACAGTATTACTTACAGAATAGCATTGAAGTCAGGAGCTTCTCCTAAAGTAAAATACAAGGCTTTAACTTCGGACTACATTTTTGCATTACTGATAATTATGGCATTGAATGTAGAAATGCGTTGAAAGGTATGGACACCTCAGTGGATTTAATTCAAAATACATTATGCAATAGTTTTACTCATGTGCAGAGGTAGAGCGTACTTGAGGTTGATGTAATGATTAAATGATCGAACTTTTTCTTAAAATTTTAATGTGTGGGGCAAGTAAGACAACATAACGTTTCGACTTTAACGTTTAACGTTTAACGAAACGAACTATACTCGAGGTCGTGACGAAAAGCATCACCATTTGCAACAATCTACCACAGATGATTAAGTCATGTATACACGTAGAAAAATGAAAATAAGCAGTAGAAAGGATCCAATAGAAGAAATAGACGCTACAGGAATCACCATTCACGTTACCTAAATTGATTTTATGCTAAAAAGCGAAATGTTGATAAACGGAAAGTTTACCATTATGCCTCAAAGCGAAGCGTTTGCTATCTCCATATCCACCGACGAGTCCGGGGTGGTCTTTCCTGGGAAGTCGAACATTGCAGAGAGGATTTTTCCAGCATCGACTTTCTGATTGTTTCCAGGCATACACTCCACACTTACAGTCTTTCTGGCATTTGTTTATGCAATCTTCCAAGGATGCAATATTATTTATTCGTTCTGTAGGCAGCATAATCCCTCCTGGATAGTCGAAACCAGTAAACGTTGCGTCAGCTAAAAAAACCAAATTTAGCCTATGTTTCAGCGTAACAATTTTTACTTCGCCGAAGGCGGAATATTTGCAATGGCTTCGCCGTAAGATTAATGCGCCAATTCAACATTTTAGCTACATTTCAACACGCGTGATTTTCAAGTAAAGGGATTGGTGGCTGAAATTTGAATAAGTCAGTAATTTAAAAAATAGCTAAATTCTTCGAGTTATGGATAACCTAACGTTTGCCTTTACAATTTAAGGAATAACTTTAGGAAGTTGTTTGTAAAACAGGAAAACTTTCAACAATCGTCATTGAAACATTTGTATTGACACATGTAAAAATTAGTCCGCACAGAAACTGAATATTTGAATATGCAATAATGAATAATGAGATATTCCGAAAAGAATGCATTGACCAGACCACCCATACGTCAAATTAGTCAGTTGCTGAAGGTACCCTTTCCTACTTCACGGGATTTTGTTATTACTAACACAATCTGATTTTGAAAAATTTAGTCCAACGAGCTTAGATAATTAACGATAAGTGAATCCTGTGACTTCGAGTTGCCCTAGAAAAGAATGTGGAAGGGCCTACTTCTGAATTTCAGAACAGAGACTCTGATAAAGTAGGGCAGACATACATAATCTCTGAGATTAGGGAGGCTGCATCTTTCACAATGTCAACGGCAAGGGCCATAAAAATTAAGTGCTCTGTAAAAACCGACCCTTGGTTACTTTAATAACATAACCAGGAAGAATTTATGCCCTACCGAACAAAGTTGAGGCAGTAGTTAAATCAACGTTTGCACTGACACAAACAGAGAGACACAGACACAAGCAATACTTGCGATTTGGAAAGACCGATTTGCCATT